>APFE031217266.1:0-20350 GCA_000404065.3 Pinus taeda | reverse complement strand
ATGCTATGTAATCGGTTGCTTTGTCAGTGTATGCAGGTCTGAAAGTGAAGGAGGAGCTCATCTGGATCAGCAAGGCTGGACTGCTACAACAAGCGTGGGACCTAAGGTAAGATCGAAAACATTTGAATTCTCATAGAATGATGTGTATCTAGAGAAGGATAGCTCTTGTTTGGTTTGTTTGTCATTAGAGAGTCTTAGACTCCTAGGAAGGTTGGATTTGTCTGCAAATATAACTCATTCCGTGTGACAGACCTTTCCCTTGAAGGAGGGTTAATAGGACCCACAAAATCCATGCTCCACTCCTCAAATGGCTCGAGGGTCACTTGAGGCTAGAGAGGCATTTCATCCCTTGGAGTTGGTTTCCCCATCCTCTGGCATCGGTCACACTGGCTGATGTATCTTTTGACATCTTGATGAAGAGTGGGCCAATAGTAGTCTGCCTATAGAATTTTGAAGGCAGTCCTCTTTGCTGCAAAGTGGCCTCCATAGGGTCCATCGTGACAGGTTAGGAGAATGTCAAAGACTTCCTCCTCCCTAGCACAACGCCTCAAGATCTGATTAGGGCCAAGTTTGAATAGGTTTCCCCCGATCCAAGTGAATGGGGCACTCTTCCTCACGATTCTGCTCTTCTCCTATGAGGATAGATGCGGAGGGAACTTTGTTGAGACCAAGTAGTTTGCTATATCAACAAACCATGGAGAGAGTACTGAGATAGCAAACAGATGTTCATCTGGCATCTGGTCATCCACTATTCCTTCTTCACCTACAGGCAAATCCAATCTAGACAAGAAGTCAGCAAGAACATTTTCTTTACCCAGTTTTCCAACGATAGTCAAATCAAACTGCTGCAACAAAAGTAAGCATCTAATGATACGTGCATTTACATCAGGCTTATTCATTAAATATATAATTGCAACATGATCAGTATGCATAAATGTTTGATAGCCAGTGATGTAGTGTTGGAACTTGTTTAGGGAATGGACCACGGCCAGGAACTCTTTCTCGGTTACAATATAGTTCATTTCTGCCTTGGACAGGTTTTTGCTGACAAAGTATATGGCATATGGAAGTCAAGACTGCGTTCTTGCATGGTTCGATTAAAGAAGAGGTCTATGTGGAGCAACCTGAAGGATTTGAGATTTATGATTGAAACTATCATGTATGCAAGTTGAAGAAGGCTCTCTATGGGCTAAAGCAAGCACCTCGAGCATGGTATGAGAGGATCGATAGCTACTTGATGAAGCTGTGATTCACTAGGACTGAAGCCGATCATAACCTTTACTTTAAGGTTGAAGATGACAAGCCTCTCATACTGGTGTTGTATGTGGATGACCTCTTTCTAATAGGTGCAGACCCTCTCATTCACAAATGTAAGAGGGAGTTGGCTTCTGAATTTGAAATGAAGGACCAAGGACTTGAAGTACGGTAGAAGCCAAGGGAAATTTTCCTATCTCAAGGAAAATATTTGGTAATGATATTGGAAAGATTTGGTATGATGGATTGCAAGCCTATGACTACCTTGAGGATCTTAACTTTTAGGAGTTATATGGTAGTGATGTCGAACCAGATTTGGGAAATGCCTTTGAGTTTCATAAACTCATTCACATTAATGTTCTTAGTGAACCTCCATCTGAACATATGTTTTGTAGTTAGCATTGTGAGCTCATATTTGGTTAAGCCTCACTGAATTGATGCGAGGAATCTTCATGGCACAATTACTAATGGATTGAGATACACTGCTGGAAATATGAAACTACATGATTATTTGAATGTTGATTAGGTAGGTAGTGTGGAGGATCACTGGGGCACTTTTTAGTGTTGTTTGTCTTTGGATTCTGCTTTGATATAATGGATGAGAAGGAAGTAGAAGTCGGTTGCCATAAGCACCACCAAGACCGGATACATATCTACGAGTATGATCTTGTATGGAGCTGCCTAGTTGGGAAAAATTTTTAGTGAGTTGTTTGAACACATACCACTATGATTCTCTGTAACAACCAGAGGTGGGATTCGATTATTGAGGAATCTCCTATTCGTCGATTTCTTTAGTATATAAACATCATCTAGGACATGGTAAGTCGATGAGCAAGGAGGCTCCATCACATTAAGATGATGTACACGTTGATACACCTTGTCAAATCCCTGAGGAAAGATCTAATCTGTGATTTTCCCAAATGACTTGGAGTCATCAAGAAACCCTTGTACAAGGGTCCTGTATGTTGCATACATTGAGCTCTAGGAGCTTTGAGGGCTTGCGGTTCTTACTGGAGCAACATACGACCACAGGGTGAGTCACCCTCCCCTGGTGGTGTGCACTGGAACAAGATGATTCGCTCTCTTGTGAAACAAGATGATTCGCTCTCTTGAGGGACAAGATGATTCGCTCTCTTGTGGGAGCAAGAATGGAGCATCTTTCGAAAATGCAAGAAGCTTCCACAATTGAGGAGGTGGTTAGGAGAATTCCCAAGATTAATGTTGCACTTGATGAACATCAAGTACCATACCAACCCACCATGATTGAGTGTGAAGGTATGGTCACTAATCAACCTATCTCTATTTTGTTTGATCTAGGTGCTAGCCTAAGCTATGTTAGTCCTAATGTTTTAGAGGGATTCCAACTCCAAAGGAGTAAATTTCAGAAAACCTGGTTAGTTCAATTAGCCAAAGAGGCAAAGCAAAGGGTAGTTGAAAAAATTGAAGAGTGTCCTGTGGATATTTTGAGACAACACATTTATGTTAATTTAAATATAGTCCCCTTGGGATCATAAAATGTGTTAATAAGGATTGATTGGTTGGAAGGAAATTGGTCCTTAGTATATTATAAGGGAAAATATGTTAGTTACTGTACTTAATCCGGAAATGAAAGGGAATTCAAGGAATTAAGAAAAATATTAAGTTATGTCCTATTACTCCTAACCAGTTGGGAAAATGCATGAGGAAAGGCTATCAAATTTATTCTATAATCATAGGATACACAAATTCCAAAAGAAAAATTACTTCTCTCAAATATATTATTGTGATTCAAGACTTGTTGATGTGTTTCCTCAATCCATACCTCGGTGAACAATTTTACAATTGAACTCCTTCGAGGTGCACCTCCTATTTCTAAAACTCCTTATCGTATGAGTATACAAGAGTTAACAAAATTGTAAATGTAGCTACGGAACTGATTGATAAAGGATATATCCACCCCACTGTGTGTCCGTGTGTGGACCTCCAGTATTGTTCATAGAAGAATGAAACTCTAAGATTATGTATTGATTCTAGTGAGTTGAATAAACTAACTATCAAAAATGAATATGGTGTACCTGGAATAATGATTTATTTGATCAAGTTTGGGGGGCAAGAATGTTCTCCAAGATTGACCTAAGATCTATCTATCATCAAATACAGATTAAGGAAGAATACATTTGTAAAACATCCTTTCGAACACGTTATGGTCAATAACTCATATCCCAACAAGTTTTATGAGTCTCATGAACGATAATTTTCATCCATACTTCCATAAGTTTGTGTTGATTTTCATTGATGATATATTGATATAGTCTAAAAATGCGTTGTACCCTAAGTATAGTAAGCGTGACTTTTACAAAATTATATAGAGTATCTTGGTCATGTCATATGAGCTGAAGGTATAGGTGTACACTTGGAGAAAACTAAGACCATTATGGAGTGGGCCACCTTGAAAGAATGTTGTTCATATTAGGTCCTTCTTGGGCTTAGTTCTATACTACCATTGATTCATTGAAGGATTTTCAAAAATTTCTTTCCCACGATTTAGTTACAAAAGAAGGGACCAAATTTCCACTCCAGAGCTGAATGTGACCAAAGCTTTGAGCAATTAAAACATCGACTTACTATGGAACTCGCATTAAAGGTGATCGATCTAGAGAAATATTTTGTTGTTTGTAGATATGCTAGGAAGAAGTTGGCTGAGTATTAACAACCCAAGAGGGGAAGGTTATAGCTTATTAATCCCCCAAATTGAAGGAATATGAGTAGCATTAGTGCAAGCAACAAGATGTTTAAGTGAATTCTACTTTGAAATAAAGCAGGTTAAGGGGAAATGTGCAGAAAGTTGCGTTGTATTTATGAAATACAATCATCCAAGTTAAGTCAAAAACCTCTCTCATATGATTAAAGAAGCATCTCTTAAAGACCCTGAATATATCTTTCTTTGGTAGTAGGCAATTAAAGCCTAGAACAAAGGGAAGAAATATGAATATGGCATAAATATGGATAAAATGTTAACTTTCATAAATAGAATTTATATTACTATTAAATAATTTGTATTGGATGAATTTCACAAGAAACCATATGATGTCCCCTGAGGATATAGAAACTACTTTCAATCATCAAGAAAGGTTATTTCTAGCAGGTTTTAAGAAAATATATTATTGAATATTTGGAAAAATATTTGGAATGTCACTTATGAAGGCCTAACATCAAGATATCCCCTAACTACTACAACCACTTCCTATTCCTCACTCAAAATGGTAGGTAATTACTTTGAATTTTATCACAATTTTACATAACCCAATTATGGTGATGGTTAATAAGCTAAGAAAAACCAGTCATTTTATACTAGTAAAATCCACTTAGGAGACTGTTGAATTGGAGATATTTTTATGAGATAAATTTTCAGATTGCACTGAATACCCAACCTAGTAATCTAGAAGGATGTAAAATTTACATTGACTTTCTTTAATACCCTTTTCTCTCATTACTAGCCTAAGATAAATGGAAAAATGGTTAGAATGAACCGGTGAATTCTAGAGGATAGGTTAAGAATGTTTGTGATGCAATAGCTACATACAACAGCTACATAATTGGGAAGATTACCTTTACAATAACTTACACCACTAAGCCCCAAGAGTTAGCTCAATCGGTCAAATCAAGTGGCTCGCCAATGGGAGGTCACACGGTCGAATCCTGAAAGCTCTTGGGGTCAGGTCAGTAAATAGGTCGAGGGGTGTTTATGCCCTTCGGGTGGCATCCACTCAGTGTTAAACAACCCTGGACGTAGTGGCTACCCACTAACCCGGGTATCCGTGAACCAGTATGTGAAAAAAAAATAACTTACACCACTCATGATTCGGAACGAGTTTCTTCCAAGCGTTGTATGGAAGAAGATGTAGGGTACCCATTGTTATCGGGAAATCTAGTGTCCATTCAGAGCTGCTAGTCCCACTAAGACGGGTAGCTATCTTAGAAACAAACAAATCATATGAGAGAGGTTTTTGACTTAACTTGCATGAATTGTATTTCATAAATACAACTCAACTTTTTGCACATTTCCCCTTAACCTGCTTTATTTCAAAGTAGAATTCACTTAAACATCTTGTTGCTTGCACTAATGCTACTCATATTCCTTCAATTTGGGGGATTAATAAGCTATAACCTTCCCCTTTTGGGTTGTTAATACTCAGCCAACTTTTTCCTAGCATATCTACAAACAACAAAATATTTCTCTAGATTGATCACCTTTAATGCCAGTTCCATAGTAAGTCGATGTTTTAATTGCTCAAAGCTTTGGTCACATTAAGCTCTGGAGTGGAAATTTGGTCCCTTCTTTTGTAACTAAATCATGGGAAAGAAATTTTTGAAAATCCTTCAATCAATCAATGGTAGTATAGAACTAAGCCCAAGAAGGACCTAATATGAGCAACATTCTTTCAAGGTGGCCCACTCCATAATGGTCTTAGTTTTCTCCAAGTGTACACCTATACCTTCAGCTCATATGACATGACCAAGATAGTCTATATAATTTTGTAAAAGTCATGCTTACTATACTTAGGGTACAATGCATTGTTAGACTATATCAATATATCATCAATGAAAATCAACACAAACTTATGGAAGTATGGATGAAAAATATCGTTCATGAGACTCATAAAACTTGTTGGGATATGAGTTATTGACCATAACGTGTTCGAAAGGATGTTTTACAAATGTCTTCTTCCTTAATCTTTATTTGATGATAGATAGATCTTAGGTCAATCTTGGAGAACATGCTTGCCCCCCAAACTTGATCAAATAAATCATTATTCCAGGTACACCATATTTATTTTTGATAGTTAGTTTATTCTGCTCACTAGAATCAATACATAATCTTAGACATAATCTTAGAGTTTCATTCTTCTATGAACAATACTGGAGGTCCACACACGGACACACAGTGTGGTGGATATATCCTTTATCAATCAGTTCCGTAGCTACATTTAGAGTTTTGCTAATTCCTGTATACTCATACGATAAGGAGTTTTAGAAAGAGGAGGTGCACCTCGAAGGAGTTCAATTGTAAAATTGTTCACCGAGGTATGGATTGAGGAAACACATCAACAAGTCTTGAATCACACTGATATATTTGAGAGAAGTCATTTTTCTTTTGGAATTTGTGTATCCTATGATTATAGAATAAATTTGATAGCCTTCAAAATAAATTCATATCTCCATGAATACTTATCGGAATCAGATGATCTTTATATCAATCCTACACCTCTTCAACGGAGAAAATGATTTTTTGGAGGTGAAAACGATCTGATGATATGGGGTTCAGGGCGGCAATCATGAAAGAACGAAGCATGAAGGTATTGCAGCGGATGAGACACAAGCTGGGTTGGTGAATTCTCTGAGCGACTTCTCTTGAACATATCGGCGACGCTGAAATGGATTGGTAGTGTTAACCCCAAAAATGGATGGTATGGTGGACCAATGGCAATATGACTCGTGAACGGAATAACCCAACCCGACTCAATCATGGTGATGGAGTGAAAGTGTCATGTTCAAGAGCGACTTCCTACCAATAAAGTTTCTTCAAGTTTTCTTACTATTTTTTCCCCAGTCATTACTGACTAGTACCTCTTTATTTTTGTCAAGCTTGAGGAGGATAACATATGCTTGTTCTATAATTTTCGCTTTGGGAAAACCCGTCGCTATGTTTTAATGAGCCTAGCGACAGTGAAACTCGTTCTTGTCTACATGGACAAGTTTGTCGCTATTGGTTTTGTCAAGTTTAACAACAAAGATAACTCGGTCCTTTTTTAATTTTAGAGTGTCTAAAAAGGGACGGAAAGAAAACTCCTGGATTCCTTTTTTGTAATGTAATCCCTTAAGTCTGAAAAAGTATAAAACAATACGAAAGGGATGACTTTTCGATAGTTTTAATGAGCCGAACAAGACAAACGCTCGATCCTTTTGTGTAATGATCCCTCATGTCCAAAAATAAAATCTAGAGGAGGGATAACACTTCTGATCGCTTTAACGAGCTGGAGAGGCCAATTGCTTGGCAATCTTTTCATATTTTATGAGTGAGATGAGAAGAGCTTAAAGAAGACTCATTTTTTGAGGAACGAGTGATATTTTCGGGTAGCACCTAGTTCGAGGTAAGGTTTGGAACTTTCCAATCATGGCAGTGTAAAGAAGATGGCTTATAGAATCAATCGTCACAGTTGTTCCTCAAAAGGGGTAAACAATCAAATGGAGCCATATGATCGGCTAAAACAGAGTGGAGGTGATGGTAGGAACACGACCAAGGCTCGAAAGCTAATGATAATGTGATCGCAATGGTTATTTACCGAAGGTGGGTTCATTTTTTAATGAGCTTAAACTCTGGTGGAACATATGCTCATTGCTAGGTTTATTTTTTAACGAGCTTGAACTTTGCGTAAAACTCCTCGTGTGAGTCATATCATAAGGATGTCTCATCAATAGGTTCATTGTTTAGGGAGCTTGCACCATTCAAAATTTTGCTCTGGATCCTTTCATTATGTAATCTAGGAATGACCAATCCTACGAGTTTAAAGGGTTAAGAACCTACAAACTAAGAAAATAAATGGTCGCTTTTCACTTTCATGCAAAATGGTTTGCATGCCCCCAGGTATAATGAAGTAGAGTTTCGAGGCTACCCTTCAATTTGCAGACAAAACACTTGCTCTGTCACGAAAGGCATACCTTTTGTTGGAGGTATCTTATTCCAGTCTAATCCAATTTTCCTAAATGTATAGGTGTGTCATACTAGTCATATTCCTACCCGGAAACCCACCTTATACCTCGGGTTTTCCTGCCGAAGCAGACGAGGGTGCATGCCCCCTTGGTTTCAGTCACAATCACCGAATCACTCGCACTCATCAAGTGGATGGACTGGAGATTGATGAGACATTCCCTGGGAAAAAAGATTAGTTAGGGACGACATTTGACTATTAGCTATGTGTGAGCTGGGGAATGAAAGCTGGTCTACGAGTTGGACCACTCTGCCGTCATGAGGAAAACACATCACTCGAAAGAGTGATGAGACAATAGCTCCCATGCTATAAATGTAATCACGCCTAAGGAGTAGATTTTAATCTAAAGGTCCTTGGACTACCATTACGTTCAGGTAGACAATTTTGCTTCTCAAATTTATAGGCAAACTTGGAAGGATTCCTAATGGTCGACTGGTTCATTTGTCGAAGCTTGTCAGATTTTGCATCTTAGGCAGAAGCGATGGCGAACCAAGCGCTTTCCAAGTACTTGAGGAAAGGATACTCACAGAAGCCCCTTCATCTATGATAGTACTGACCATGACCATTCTGTAAGCTTGTACGATGGTTTGGAATGGTACATTAGATGGTAGACAGGGTGTGCCTAGTAGATTCTAGTCGAAAGAAACGACTAGGTTGCTTGGAGGTGGGATCGAGTAAATGGCTAGATACGAATCCGACGAATTTCCTTCGTGCGGTAAAGGAACGGGTAGATTTCCCCATGTTCATTGGAGTCTGTTTTTACAAAGAGGATTTGAACGGTGTCATTCTCATTCTCTTTGGTAATTGTATCATCTGAAGGTGGACCTTCTGAAGACGAGACTGGGTCGACTGCCATCTCTACCTGTTGAATTTAGTCTGGTGTGGACTTAGAGGGTTCACCTTCAATGATAGATGCTTCGACCGACCACAGAGGTGTGTCAGTCATATTTTCAACTAGAGATGCACTTGGCAAAAGTTTCTTGTATCCAGGAGGAAGCCGTAGCAGTGAAGTAGGACGGTTATCCAAGACTCTTTTAGCTTCGTCTAGGAAGGGACAACAATGGATGGCATGATCGCCTTCACATAGTCTACAAGGAAATTTATATTTTCCTTTCTGTTCTTTGAATTCATTTTCACTAGTTGACGGTGTACTCTCAACATGATCGTAAGAGGTTGACGACACCGTATTGTGAAAATGAGGAGACGAGTCCCTTAAGATCCATGGGATGCAAGGAAAATCTCGATGATAGTGGTCTCCTTTGCAAACGACACATGGAGATTTAGGTTTGGACGGTGTAGTGTGTGGAGTTTCACCAGAAAGTGCAAGGTTGCCCCCTTTCGGTGTTGGCTTCTTCTTCTTCTTCTCCTTCTCTTTCTTCTTCTTCTCAGTTACTTGGTTTTTTGTTTTACCAACTTTACCAAGCGAAGAGGAAGAAGGAGAGGGAGAAACAAACAAAGTAGAAGGTTGGGGGGTAACTTCAGTATCATCTGGTTGCTAATTTGATTTCTCACGAATCATGGTGCTTGGAATGAGAGAGGTCAAGAAGAGCCATATTGACAGGCAAATTTTCAATCTTGTAAGTGACAATGTGGCCATATGAGGTGCACCAACATCTCCCCAAGAGTAGAAAGGACTAGGATTTTCCCTAAGGGGAAATCCCTGGTTGGTGGACTCCATTTTCTCAACCTAATATCAACGAGGAAACAGTGACGTTATTCTGATTAACATAAATTTTATGACGCTTTGACACAACTTGCTTTTTCAATTTTTAAGAGTCGAGAAGAAGCTAAAAATTACTCTAGTCGCCTTTGATTTTTAATGGGCCTGAAGTGACAAGTGCTCAGATGGATCTTTTCTTTTAAGGAGTCTGAAAAGGAACGAAAGTGACTGCTGTGGAAATCTAGACAGAGGGATTACCAAACCAATCGCAAAACTGCACAATACTTTTTATAGTACGACAATCAATCTTCCCAAATGTTGTGTTCAGTGCATTGCGATCGATAGTGTAGGAGACACGACTTCCTAAGGATAAAGGATATAGCCTATTGTGGTCTCCCTCCCAATATATACTAGAAGGTACGTGGGAGCACGTACTTGTCGTCTCAAAGAGGAGGAATCACCCAACCTACGATGAAAGCAATAGTTACCACGCTTTACGACACCGGAATACGTCTCTAGCCTAGACTTCTAAATGTTGTGCGTTAGGTTCCAAAGCATTTTTATGTTCATTGAATTATTTTAAAGTTGATCTTTCTTAAAACATTAATATATACATTAAACCCTTAAATCCTTATGACATTAAAAACTTGATCCAATTTGAATTTAGGCTTCTATGATCCATATCAAGTTTGAGAATATTCTTGCACGACAATCACATTGGGATGCTTTTGTTAGTTTATTCAAACTATTAATTAATTTTAAATATTAAATTTTTCTTTCTAACCCTTAAATTACTCTAATATTTATATCTTTAATAACTTTTACAAATAAATTTTAATTTAAAATTAATTTATTTTAGTATTTATAAATATATGTGTATGAAAAGGTCCCTTTACATTATATTTTAATAAAAATATAGCTAACTATTTATATTTTTACTCTATTTTTTATAACTTTTTAACTAACTATTAATTACTCTAATATTTATATATAATAAATTTGATAACTAACAATTTTAATTAGTTTATTTTATAGTTTACTTATTTTAATATATATTTATGTTTAGGACGCAGTGTGAGGTTGGCCGAGCAATCGAAGCGTCTCAAAGGCCTCTCCTTCCACAATTCCCCTGCTTTTACCCACCAGCAATTTGTAGATGATAATATGATGTTCGGGCACCCCTCTGTCGAGGAGGCGCGCCAACTCAAAGCCCTTTTGTCTAATTTCTCAGAAGCCTCTCGTGCATCTATCAATAAAGCCAAATCTCAGATATTCTTCTTTCACACCCCCCCCCCCATAAAATCGGCCATTATCCGTATTCTAGGCTTCTCTTCTGCTAGCTTGCCCTCTACCTATCTAGGCGCACGTGTGATAGCCTCTGCCCTAAAGCACTCATCCTATAAGATCTTGCTATAAAAGTTAGAGATGCGTCTGTCTTCTTGGACCCATTGATCTCTCAACATGGCTAGCCGGTTAGTTCTCATAAAAGTTGTTCTTCAAGCTATGACCTTATACCTGTTCTCCATCCTTGCGGCACCTAAATGGGTTCTCAAGGAACTCATCTCTCTCCAAAGATCCTTTCTTTGGGGCATTAATGGACTCAAGCGAAAATGGGCTCTTGTCAAATGGACCATAGCATGTCTTCCAAAAAAAGGAGGTGTTGATTTACGAGAACCCTCCCACAGCAATGAAGTTATGGGGGCAAGAATATGGTGGAAATGGCTAACTGAACCTCGCACACCTTGGGCGTAGCTATGGACTGCAAAATATGCCCGAAATTGTCCAATGGAGGAACTAATTAGACTATCAGAGCTCAACTCAGGATCAATCATGTGGAATTCAGCCAAACAACATAAAAGCCTCATTCAACAGCATAGCTTTTGGGAAATCAAGAATGGCAGCAGTGCAAGGTTTTGGGAAGACTCTTGGCAGCACATGCCCACCCTCAAACACGAGCTCTCTCTCATTCCTAATTTAATGCCAGATATGCATCCCTTTGATACGGTAGGAAACTTTTGGAGAACCTCTTCAAATCTTGAGTACAGAGAATGGCTCCGAGCCTCTCAAATCCTCAGATAGGAGCAGGCACAAATTCAACAAACCCTAGACACAGAACTATTGAAACGAAAAATTCTACACTCTGAGGATAAGGACATCCTCAGACGGGGATATGAAGAAAAAGGAATTTTCTCAACGAAAGATGCATATAATATCCTTATAAAGGATCACATGGTGGTAGATCTCTTATGGAGTAAAATATGGGACCCCTCCATATGGCCGAAGGTGTCCACCTTTGTTTGGCTTCTCTGTCACAACAAGATTCTAACGTGGGACAATTTAAGAAAAATAAATTTCCATGGGCCCTCCATATGTCCAAATTGCAAACAGAATGAGGAATCCATAATCCACCTGATGCACCACTACCCATTAGCACAAAAGATATGGCAAAAAATTAGCTTTCGCTGCCAAAGCAATGGTGGATCCAATGAAGTCATTAGGGATACTGTGCGCAAGTGGGCCCACAACCCATATCAAAGCAAAATCCTTAATTTCCTCTGGAAACTCATCCCAGGCTTTGTCTTATGGGCTATCTGGAAGGAGAGAAATGGTAGAATATTCAAGGATCATACTAGATCATTGGAGGAAATATGGAAACTTCTCCACCAAAATATTGAAGAAACCATATTCCTCAAAACCTGGTATCAAGAGGACTTCCTAACCATTCCCCAAGAACAATCAATCTGGAACAATTGGAATTTCCAACAGAAGCAAGATGAGCTAACTACAAGAACAAGGCAGCCAAAGAACAACCAGCCCATGCAATGGACCCCTCCTCCTGAGAATATGTTCCAGCTAAACTTTGATGGGGCCTCAAAAGGCAACCTAGGGAATGCAAGCTTTGGCGGAATTTTTAGAAATCACAACGGAACTCCAATCCTAACTTTCCTGGGATCTATAGGATGGGATACAAATAATTCAGTTGAATTGGAGGGTCTATGGCAAGGTCTACTCGTGGCTCATGATAAGGACCTATTTCCCCTCATAATAGAAGGAGACTCACAAATCATTATCAAAATGGTCTCTAGAATCCTTCAAGGATCCCCACCTTGTAAAGTTAGTGACGAATGGAAAATAGGCTACGAGCTATTGAATGCTGGTTCTATTGCCACAGAGCAATCACTCTAAAACACATTCGCCGAGAAGGGAACAAAGTGGCGGATTTATTCCCAAATATGGGAGTTGATTGTGGGATGCATCTCTACGTCGTGTCACTCTCTTGCTTAGCCACTGCTTCACAACTCCTCGACTTCAATAATCTAGTGCAGAAGGAAATGACATAGGAGGAGGAATTTCCCCTGGATGCGGGTGACGACCGATCATTGATTGTCCACCATCCATAGTAAAGAACCCAGGTACTACCACCTACAGAGCAGCGTGGCATCCGAGATCCCTATCTCTCACAGAAGGAATGTTTTAATGAAGGCAGGACAGTGTAGGCCTATTGCATTAATGAAGGACGTGCTCCAACGCATCGTGTTAATGGTTATAAGCATGGCGATTTCCTGGGAAAAAAACCACCTCCGGCGTTTAGTTCTCTGGTTCCAAGCTCTCGTTTCAGTTATGGTGTGATGATAAGCAAGAACCTGTCTTCACAAGCAAGTTTAAGCTCACTCGGGTTGATTTTGGGAGCAATTCGAGTGCACCAGTGCTCTCCACGGGGGGATTAGTTCGGTGACTCGGGGTAAGCTCTCTGAAGCCTTTTATTTTTGTATTGACTATGCTATCTCTCCGTCTCGAGTCTTCACTGTCTATGCTCACTGGTCTCTGGTCCAATTTGGTCCCTCCCTTGTTTCTAGCACTAGTTTCCTTGATTTTTCTGTGTCCTTTCCCTTGCTCGTTAAAATGAAGCACCATGGAAAGAGGAACCGCTCTGGGGATCACCAAGGCAGTGGCAAGCGGCCTTCCGTCAGCCAATTGGCAGACCCAGCTCACTTGCCCATTAACCCCTCCTCCTCTCCTGAGGATTTGCCTCCCGTGAGTCCTACTCGCAAGCCTGTTCCTAATAGCGCCTTCCAAACGATGCATTTCAAGTTTCAGAGCAACTTGAACCAGCCTTTGATTACTCCTCACATTATCATTATTCTATAGGAGGAAGAAAACCAAGTCACCCCTTTGTCGTGCATTATGCCCAACCCTTCTCACAGCAGTGAGCGCTCCATGGATGAGGGAGTTCAGGAAATTAAGCAGGAGGTCGAGCCTGGTTAGAAGGATATTCAGCCCCTGAGTATTCCTCCTTTTAGTTGATAGTGGCCCAATTGAGGCAGAAAGGGATACAGGCACCACGAGCCTCGATAAGGCGACAGATGGCAAGGGGAATCTCGGTATGGGCAATGCGTGTCGGGATGTTGAGAAGACTCATGTGGAGGACGCGGAAGATGACGGACATGTGTGACCACATGTCTCCTTTTGAATTTGTCCGACCTCTTCAAGGATGTCTCCTCTAAGCTCTCCTTTTATGGTTCTCTCTCTTTCTATTAGCCTATTTATGTTTCTAACGCCCATTTTGGTGGGTGTATGTTAATGTTTTCCCTAGTTTCTTACAGTTATGGGGCAGTGCTGCAATGTTGATGGCTCTTGGGCTCTGTCCCCTGAAGCCTCAATTCCATGTAAAAATATTTTGAATTTTAGTTAATAGAATTTAGTTTTTACTCAGAAATATATATATATAATTATAAAATGGTCCATTTACTCTTATTTTAATAACAATGTAAATAACTGAATTAACTTTCATTTAATAAGCACATAAAGAGTTAATATTTAGAAAGATTTTAACCATAGATAATCACCATTTGCCATGGATAGTATTAACATTTAAGTAAGATTTGGTGCACTATTATGGGCCAATATAAATAACACATGCCTAAAAACATCTTTATTTTCATAATCAAAATATTATATATATATATTTTTAAGTTAAAAGACACAATGTAGTGGAATATGTGTTCCGTTATCTAAACATTTTGACTACATCTAACTACATTTAAAAAAATACAAGTACAAATATAAAATATTTTATTATTTAATTTGATTAAGTCAAAATGTTTCATTAACGATTATAATTATTAAGTATTTAATTTAATTTTAATTTCAAATTTTCTATTTTTTAAATAAATAAATTATTATTATTGTTAGAATTAATGCTTAATTAGTTATGTAAAATGGTGACAAAGTAGCGAGCAGATTTTGTGTTCACTGCAGAAATAAAGCAGCAGATTGTTAGGGATTAAAGCAGCACATTGTAAGCATATTGTTAGGGTGGTCAGTGCTGCTGGAAAGTGCTAGAAATTAGTTGTAATTGTAGTAGAATTATTCCATAGTTGATTTTAGTAATAGTTTTACTATTTAATAATGTATTTAACAGTTGAATCAATATATGAGATTTGCATCAGTTTCTAGCTCACACAGTCACTGTGTTTTTTAATTGTTTTATCTATATTTTTTTATATGTATTGTTCTTCATAGTACCGTTGGCTTCTTAATTTGCTTGAAATAATTCATTTCATATTCAACAAGTGATATCAGAGCAGGTAAATTATTTTGGGTTAAAGTTGTATTGTTGGAATTTCGCCAAAGTTAATCATGTCGAATTCTAACGAGATGCTAGTTCCAGAATTTGATGGGAACAATTATGGTTATTGGTGCATTAAGATGCTAACATTTTTTATTGGAAAAGATTTGTGGGAGATTGTTGAATCAGGATATGAGGAGCGAGTTGATTGGAATGCTCTTACAGCCAATGAAAGAACAACAAGAAAGGAAGCAAGGAAGAAGAATGCTCAAGCTTTGTTTCACATTCAGATAGCTCTTGATAAGAGCATATTTCCAAGAATATCAGGAGCAAAAACTGCCAAAGCTGCCTCAGAGACTCTACAAGAAGCTTACCAAGGTAGTGATCAAGTTAAGGTGGTCAAGCTTCACACATTGAAGTGAGATTTCGAGAATTTGAAGATGCAAGAAGCTCAAAGTATCAGTGATTATTGTGTGAGAGTCAAAGATGTGGTCAATAAAATGGCTACACTTGGAGAAGCTGTAAGTAATGAAGTTTTAATTTAAAAAGTATTGAGATCTTTAACACGTAGATGGAATCATGTTGCAATAATCATGGAAGAAAGTAAGGATTTAACAAAACTACAATTTGATGAATTGGTTGGATCTTTGATGTCTCATGAAGAAAAATTGAAGGAAACTTTTGAAGCTGTAGAGAAAGCTTTTTCCTTTAAATTACAAATTACAAAGAATGAAGATGCAAGTAGTAGCAGCACCAAAAGCCATCAAGGTCAAGGTAAATGGCAAAACCAAAATTATTCAAGAGGTAGAGGAAGAGGTGGCTCAAGTGGAAGAGGTAGTTTCAGAGGAAGAGGTAGAGGTAGATTTGATAAGAGAAATGTTCAATGTTACCATTGTAACAAGTATGGTCACTTTGAAAGAGAATGCAGATTGAAAGAAGGTAAAAATGCTAATTATGCTCAAGAAAGTGGTGAGTATCCTCGAGATCACTTATTCTTATCTTATGCCAAAGGTGAAAATACTAGTAAAGATGTTTGGTACCTCGATTCTGGATGCTCTAACCATATGACAAGGAATGAGAAGTTGTTTTCAGCAAAGGATGGAAGTTTCAAATACAAGATCCAACTTGGTGATGATAAATAATTGGAGGTTGCTTCCAAAGGAGCTATGGAGGTCCAAACAAAAGAAGTTATAAAGAGTATTCATGACATTTATTATACTCCACAATTGATGATAATTTGTTGAGTTTTGGGCAACTCTGTGAGAAAAATTATAAAGTAGTCTTTGAAAATAAGACATGTACTATCTATGATAAGAATAAGGGAAATAGGGTGATCACTGTTGTGCCTATGAAAAGAAATAGGATGTTTCCCTTGAGGTTTGATGAACATAACAACAATCTTGCTAATATGGCTTATGAGGATTCAAGTTGGTTATGGCATCTCAGGTATGGGCATTTAAATTTTGAGAGTTTGAAGTTTCTAACCTCACATGCATTAGTTTCTGGTTTTCCCAAGGTAGAAGAGCATAAGGAGGTTTGTGAAGGATGTGCTAAAGGAAAGCATGCAAGGGAAAGGTTTCCAAAGGGTAGTGCATGGAGAGCTCATCACCCACTTCACCTTGTTCATTCAGACATATGTGGTCCTATGCAGACTAAGAGTTTGGGTAAGTCATCATATTTCATCATTTTTATTGATGATTACTCACGAAATTGTTGGGTATATTTTTTGAAGGCCAAAAGTGAAGCCCTAGATACATTCAAGAAGTTCAAAGCCCTTGTAGAAAATGAGAGAGGATGCAAGATCAAATGTTTGCGAACTGACCGTGGAGGAGAATTTTGCTCAAAAGCTTTCCAGAATTATTGTGATGTGAATGGCATCAAGAGGCAGCATACTACAGCATACACACCCCATCAGAAAGGCATAGTTGAAAGAAAAAATCATACTGTGGTTGAAATGGCAAGATGCATGCTACAAACTAAGGGATTGAGCAACTCTTATTGGGGAGATGCAGTTGCTACAGTAGTATACATCCTCAACCGTAGCCCCACCAGTGCACTGGAAAATATGACTCCTTATGAAGCTTGGTATGAAAAAAAGCCTAATGTTAATCATTTCAAAGTTTTTGATTGTTTGGCTTATGTGCATGTACCTGATCAAAATAGAAAAAAGTTAGATGCAAAGAGTGAGTTATGCATTTTTATTGGGTATAGTGAGACAAGGAAGGCTTATAAATTGTATAATCCTCTAACTAACAAACTTATTGTCTCAAGAGATGTAATTTTTGATGAAGGGGGAGTTTATGGTCATCAAAAAGGCCATGTTGAGAAGACAAAATCTATTTTGAATTATGATATAATTGTTGATAATGATCATGAGCAACCAACTAATGTTTCTGTAACTAGTGGCTTAACTCCACCAAGCAACCCTTCATCAATTTCTTCAACATCAAGTTCAAGTCCATCTTCTTCTCCAAGTTCTACAAGGAAGGTAAGAAGATTGAGTGATATCTATGAGAGGAGTGCAAATCAAGCACATGAAGAAAGCCCAATAGGTGAGATAGTCAATTTTGCTTTACTAGCCAAGGCTGAATTTGAACCATCATGTTTTGAAGATGCATGTACTAATGATGTTTGGATGCAAACCATGCAAGAAGAGATGGATTCCATTCAAAGGAATGACACTTGGAAGTTGAGAGAGCTTCCACATGACAAGAAAAAGATTGGCACCAAATGGGTCTATAAGACTAAATTTAACAGTGATGGGAGTGTTGAAAGACACAAAGCAAGATTAGTTTCTAAATGATTCACACAGAAGTATGGAATTGATTATGAAGAGACATTTGCACCAGTAGCAAGACAGGAGACCATTAGAATGTTGATTTCATTAGCAACTCATAAAAAGTGGAGCATACATCATATGGATGTGAAAAGTTCCTTCTTGAATGGGTACTTTGAAGAGGAAGTATATGTGGAGCAGCCACAAGGTTTTGAAGTGGAAGGAAAGTAGAATAATGTCTACAAGTTGAAGAAGGATTTGTATGGCCTCAAGCAAGCACCAAGAGCGTGGTATGCAAGGATTGATGGATACTTTCAGGAAAAAGGCTTCGAGAGAAGTAAGAATGATCCTACCCTTTACTACAAACAAGAAGGTATTGATATTTTAATCATAAGTTTGTATGTTGATGATCTATTGTATATGGGTAGTAGTTCTAAGATGAATGATAAATTCAAAGCTGCTATGATGAATGAATTTGAGATGAACGATCTAGGCATCATGAAATATTTTCTAGGAATGGAGGTTTATCAAAGTAAGGATGAGATTTTCATTTGTCAGACAAAGTATGCAGAGGATATGTTAAATAAATTTCATATGCTTGATTGTCATCCATCCCCTACTCCAAGTGCTCATGGAGAGGGGTTATGTAGAGATGATGGTGCTGATTTAGTTGATGAGAAAACTTACAGAAGTATTGTGGGGAGCTTGATATTTCTAACCCATACAAGGCCTGATATTACATATTCAGTTTCACTTGTTTCAAGATATATGACAAATCCATCTAAATACATATGAAGGCAGCCAAGAGGATTTTAAGGTATGTGAAAGGCACTCTAAATTTTGGTATTCATTACTACTCTTCTGAAAAGTTCAATCTTGTTGGATTTAGTGATTCAGATTGGGGAGGTAGTCTTGATGACCGTAAGTCCACATGTGGAAATTGTTTCTCTTTTGGTTCTGGTTTGATTACATGGAGCTCAAAAAAACAAAGCATTGTTGCCCTCTCATCCACAGAAGCGGAGTATGTTGCAGTTACCTCATCAGGTACACAAGCTCTTTGGCTCAGAAAAATTTTGGAAGAAATTGGAGAAAAACAAGTTCACCCTACAGTGATTTATTGTGATAATGTAAGTGCCATCAAGTTAGCAAAGAAGACAAAGTAGCGAGCATATTTTGTGTTCACTACAAAAATAAATGAGAAGATTGTTAGGGGTTAAAGCACCAGATTGTTAGGGTGGTCATGCTGCTCGAAAGTGCTAGAAATTAGTTGTAATTGCAGTAGAATTATTCCATAGTTGATTTTAGTAATAGTTTTACTATTTAATAATGTAGTTAACCATTGAATCAATATATGAGATTTGCATCAGTTTCTAGCTCACAAAGTCAGTGTGTTTTTTAATTGTTTTATCTATATTTTTTTTTATATGTATTGTTCTTCATAGTACTGTTGCCTTCTTAATTTGCTTGAAATAATTCATTTCATATTCAACAATTATGTGATTTGAATGAGTCATAATGTTAAATAGGAACAATTTAAGAAATTTGATATTATTGGCACTTGTTGTTGAGTAATTTTATTATTAATTATAACTTAGTGTTAGGGTCATAGATGTAAACATGGTTTTTCCATGGTGATAAATCCATTTCCATCATTAAAAGACTATTCAAACAAAGGCAGTAACCTTCAACCATTTATTATATTTTTAACTGACCCTACATGTTAATATTTATAAACAAACATTTAATCCACTATACCATTGCCCCATAATGGACTAATGAGCCCCCATGTTAATGTTTATAAACAAACATTTAATTCACCATACCATTGCCCCATAATAGGCTAAAAAGGGCCTTTGCCCTCAATATATCTAGTTGCATTAAAATGATTCCACTAATTCCTAAGAATTCTTAAATTTGACAACTTGTTTATAAATAATGTTTTGTAAGAATCAAATATTTAAATATAACAAGTAATGGATTCACCAATTTTCTTATTTCGAATTTTATTTTTATTTTTTTACAATAAATTTATTCAACCATCAATATATATATATATATTATTATATATCTATATATATATATTATATATATATATATATATATATATAATATATATATATATCTATATATTAAAAGACAAAATCAGTTATTGTTATCTAAACCTTTTGACTACATCAAACTACATTTAAAAAATTACAAATATAAATATAAAATGTTTATTTAAATATTCTCTTATTTTATTTAAATATTAAATTGATTAAGTCCAAAAGTTTCATTAATAATTATAATTATTAAATATTTAATTGCAATTTCAAATTTTTTAAATATTTTAATTATTATTA
>APFE031217253.1:56609-98066 GCA_000404065.3 Pinus taeda | reverse complement strand
GGGATTTGAAACGTTGGCAAAAAATGGTTCTTACTGTGGATTCTCCGGTAACTATTTACCTTTATCTTCCACCTTTGCATGAAATCTTGTTTATTAATTCTTATTTTCAATTACCATTTACATGTCACGATTGTTCCTCAATTTATACCTTACGACATTTCCTTTGCAACATCTGGTGCAAATGCTAGTATATTTTTTTTCAATTTAATTTTATTACATATTTGGGCCAAGCAACACAATGTCCTCTTAAGTAATGTTTTTGCAATATCCAATTATGTTATGTTATTTAAGCATTTTGACTCACCAAATTACATACAAATAAAAATAAAAACTAAAACTAAAAAATAAAGGTTAATTATACTTATTAATTAAAATATTTTGATTCAACTGTATTTATTAATAAAAGAAAAACATTAATTAAAAACCAAAAAAAAAAGTTCCATGGGGGCAGCTCATTTAGTGCATTGAAAAAATGTGAAAAATGTGAAAATTGAAGAATAATCCAATATTCAAATCCCTAGTTGTGAACCCCGCGCTTTATCAAGAGGAGGATGGTTTCTAAACTCGACTTAATAATTATAGCTAAAAAACAAAATCAAATCAACATTAATAATTATACTATTAATTATTAAGTAATTAAACTAGCCTATATCCAATAATTAAATTTGGATCTACAAGCTCCTAACAGAGATCAAACTCTAGAAGCGTAAACCTTTCCTTAAGTTTTTGCATTCAAAAAAAAATTGCGACTTGACTCAACACTTGATAAATCTAATGTAATATAAAATCTGCATTGTTTATAAAATTTCAATTTAATTTTAATAAATAAATAAAATATTTTATTTATTTATAATTTTATTTCTTATTTGTTGAGAAATAATTCCTTTTTAAGATCATTAATAATATAAATCATTATAAAACATAAATTACTAATATATATAAATAAATAATTACGAAGGAATTGGGGAGCTAGGGTTTGGTTTAGGGTTACAGGGCCGAGGGCCTAGGGCTCTGCAGGTGGAAGGCTAGGGGGCAACGACCTTGACAGGCAGGCATACAGGAGGCAGACAGCTGATAGAGCAAGCAAGCAAGTGGCAAGGGCAGCAAATAGGCAAGGACAACTAGAAGGACTGTAGACAGGATATCTGGGAAGGTGGAATGCAGATGATCCCCCACAGAAAATGGTTGCCGAAAGTTTCACGAGGTTTAGTTTTACAGTAATTTCTTCATTGTCACTTTCCCCGAGCTATTCGCAGCTGCATCTTGACAATGAAGGGGGGCGAAACAGACCATTTGCGGCCTGGGTTTTGTTTGTTGTTACCTACAGTAAATTGTTTAAACATGGTCAAACCCAGCGACACCATAGATCTTGATCCCGAACCGAGAGACATTCTGTCGGTATGGGGGTTGGATGTTACTGAAAAAAACATTGAACGATATATCGGGCCAGTTGGACACCCTGGGAAAGCTAAATCAGGCTCGGAGGTGACATGGAATCAAAGGAAATCGACAGGTCTTCTGGAGGAGAGTTTAGAGCTGGCCTTACTGAGCGGTTGGGGGCATTAGCATTTTCTCCACCACAAGAGACAAGAATCCAGGCAGCAGCTTTCAAGCAAGTGGAAACCTAGCAAACTCATCAAGTAAGTACTAAGAAATCCCTCTTGTTTAATCACTTCTTCTCTGGAGGTCTTAAGGATATCGTTTATAGTTGTGGTTTACGAAAATTGGTGGGGAATAGCCCAGGTTGTGTTTTAAAAGCAAATTTAGGGTATGTAGAGGCAGAGCAGCCGTCGGCTACTAAAAAAGATCAATTGGGCTGGGACCCGATAAACCTCAGGTCGCATTCTGGGAAGGCGGATTTAGGGCTTGGACAGGGTTCGGCCCTCAGGAAGGAGATCCTTGAATATGAAGGAGGAGTGGGTTTTTCCAAGAAGTTAGGAGTTTTGGGGATATCAAAAGGGATAGAGGGAGGGTTTGGAAGTGGGATAATAGTAGAAAGGGAAGGAAGAGGGAACCCTATCACCGGCGCAGGGAAGAATTCAGTTTCTCAGCAAGATGGAATAGCAAATGGTGTTGCAGCTGC
This sequence comes from Pinus taeda, assembly GCA_000404065.3. NCBI lineage: Eukaryota > Viridiplantae > Streptophyta > Pinopsida > Pinales > Pinaceae > Pinus > Pinus taeda. Next base: position 95,983 of record APFE031217253.1, on the reverse strand, counting down.
TAAGAACAGGGATGAGGGGTCAGCCAAGAGGCAGACGGGGGAAAAGAGGAAAAAGCAGAAAATTATAAAGAAGAAAGAAAACACAACAAACCTAGTCTTAGGTATGGATGTCCAAATAGATGAAGCCATTGAAGTGGCTGAGCTTACCCTAGTGGGTAGAGCAAGGGGAAAGAAACATTCAGCTCAATTTATTCAAAATTGGGCCTCGCAGAAATGGAATTCGGTTCCTGATAAGGGTTTCCAGGTAACATCCTTGGCGAAAGGATGGTTCATGGTAAAATTTGAAAAGAAATAGGTGGTGGATTGGGTCCTGGGGAAAAACTGGGCTTTCAACAACCACCCAGTAATGTTCAAACGTTGGACTCCTCTCTTCGATGCACAGCAAGAGAAGGTGGAGGACATTCCTATTTGGGTGCGCGTGCCTGGATTACCACCCTTCTTGTGGGTGGAATCGGTCTTCAAATCCATTGGGAACCATATCGGCACATATTTGGAAACAGACATGTCCTTCATTCAGTCGAAGGACAAGACGATGGCTCGGATACTGGTGAGACTAAATCCCAAGGAAGGACTTGTGGAAGATATCAAGATTCAATAAAAATATTTCATCTCTGAGTAGCCTCTAGACTATGAACATCTGCCATTTAGATGCCACAGATGTCATGTTTACAGACATTTGGCAAGAAACTGTCCTCTGGGATATCGACGTAGGTGGAAGCAAAGGAAGGCCGAGGTGGAATCTTTGGAGGCGGAGAAGGTAAGGACCTCACTTTTAAAGAAGGACCAGGGGCTGGATCCCATGGAAATGGACACACTTCAGGAGGAGAAAGTAGAGGATGCAATTCAGCAAGAGACCCCCGTTCCGGAGTTCCTTCCTATACAGCCACAAGAGCCCGAGAAGCAAGTACAGGGTACCTTAGAAGCACCTGCAACTCCCCTCTCTGAAGACACAAAGAGTATGCAGCTGGACTTAAGCATTCCATCCCTTTCTCCATCTTGATCAATAAAAGATGTTAGTTTAAATTCTTGTGCTCATGTTAGTAATTTTCCTATATCTTTTTCTGAATATACACATGTGGATAACATCATAACATCCATCCCCAAGTTAGATCTGAACTGTGAGGGGGTTCCAGTTGAGGTGGAGGGAGAGAGGAGAGGTCCCCTCCTGGGTTCAAAATATTATAACCTTTGTTCTCATGACAAAAAACTGCCTCCTTTGGAGCCTGTAGGGGGTTTTGGTATGGACTTTTCCCTGAGTAATAAGTGGAAAACGAGAGGTAGAAAATTTGATCTATCAAAAGCTCAAGTGAGAGCTAAGATGGATATGGCCGACGGGAAACAAATGTCAATTTTTGGGGTTCTTAGAGTAGTGAGGCCCTGTGTGGAGGTTGTAAAATGATCTTTCTCTACTGGAACTGTAGGGGTTTAGCCAATAAACCTAAAAAATTGGCTCTCAAAGAAATCGTCCATCGATACAATCTGGATGTCCTTCTGTTGCAAGAAAATTTAGGCAGGGGTGAAGAAGTATCGAATGGTTTAACATCCCTTCTCCCTTGGTGGAATTTTCAGGCAATGGATTCCATAGGATACTCGAGAGGCATAGCCATGGGCATCAGGGAAGGAAAATTAAAATTGAGACATCTTTGGGGGATGGAGCATGCAATGGGAATGGAAGTCCTATCCTCAGAACTAGGTTTACCCCTGTTGATAGTCAATATCTACGGTCCATGTCAAGGGAGAGCTACATTCTAGAATTCATTGCTTTCCAAATCAGTGATGAGGAATCCAAACCTGGTGGTAGGTGGAGACCTCAATTTCTCTATTGGAACCGCTGAAACTTGGGGCCCATCAGCCAGAGAAGACTCGCTATCAAATTTTTTCCTAAATTTACTTAGCACTCACAATTTGATGGATATTAACCTGTTGAAACTAAGGCCCACATGGAGGAATCGAAGAACCAGGGACTCAGAATTGCAAAAAGCTTGGATCAGTTCCTCCTTTGTGAAGAGGTACCATTGAGGATCCCTACCTTCTGTCAATGGGTAGGAGAGGGAGGAAATTTAGATCACCTTCCAATTCTTCTCGAGCTATCCAAGCCTCCTAAAAATCCGACGGCCCCTTTTAAATTCAACTCCTCATGGGTGCGGGAGAACTCCTTTAATAAGCTTTTTAGAGAAACTTGGAGATCTCCAAGAGTAAATGACACTGGAGAAAAAGGCTTCCTGTTCATGGAAAACGTCAAGAGGCTGAAAAAAGCAACAGTGGATTGGTCGAAGGATGGGAAACAAAAGCAGGATGAATATCTAAATAAAATTGGACTTGAGCTCCATGAACTGGAAAGTCCTAAATCAGATGGCTATGAAACTCGGGAGAAAAAGGATAGAATTTTGTTGCTAGAAGGTCAACGAAGTAAAATACTTCTAGCAAGAGAGGAGGAATGGAGGCTGAAAAGTAGAGTTGTTTGGCTGAAGGCAGGAGATGAAAATACAAAATTTTTCCATAATTATGCTAGAGGAAGGAAGAACTCAAACACAATCTGGAAGCTAAAGGATGAAGAAGTCAAAGAAGCAAACTCTTTTGAAACCCTATCTCATATGGGGAGAAGCCCTTTCCAAAAGCTTTTCACTGAACAAGGGGAAGTCACACTGGTAAAGGTTATTAGAACATCCCAATGCTTTCCTCGCTATGTGGAGGAGGAAGAAGTGGTGGAGTTGATGGGAGAAGACACAAAGGAGGAGGTCGAGAGCATTATTGAAGCAATGGCAAAGGACAAGAGTCTAGGCCCAAATGGGTGGACAATTGAACTATCCCAACGCTTCTTTGATCAAATTGGACAGGAATTAACAGAGGTGGTCGAAGAATCCAGGAGGAAAGGTGCTATCTACCCCCTTTTCAATTCAACTTTCATAGCACTAATCCCAAAAAAAGAAGATTCGGGCTCTTTTGAAGACTTCAGGCCAATCTCACTATGTAATTGCATTTATAAAATCATTGCTAAAGTGATAGTGGTCCGATTGAAGCCCATTTTCTTGAGATGCATATCAAATGAACAGTTTGGGTTTTTGGATGGCAAATAGATCCATGAGGCCATCAGGGTTGCTCAAGAAACAATTCATAGTGTCAAACAGGAGAAGAGGAAAGGGGCAGTCGTTAAAATAGATTTATCAAAAGGTTATGATAGAATAAGTTGGATCTATATCTGTATGTTACTAACTCATCTGGGGTTCAAAGTCAATTTTATCAACTAAATCATGGGATGCATTACAAGTGTTAGTTTTGCGGTATTAATAAATGGAGTTGCTTCCTCTTTCTTCAAAGGGAAAAGAGGGTTGAGATAGGGATGCCCTCTTTCGCCTCTGCTCTTTATTCTAGTTGTTGAAGGTCTAAGCCAATTAGTATAGAAGGCAAAAAGGGATGGAGCTATAAGAGGTTTGGAAGTGGCGATAAATATGTTTATTTCTCATCTACTATTTGTAGATGACATTTTACTCTTCAGCAATGGGAACATAAATGAAATAAAGGAACTCAAGAGGATTTTAAATCTTTTTATGAAAGCCACAGGAATGAAAGTGAACCAAAGTAAATCTCAGCTAATCCTAGAAGGTTTTAACAGGCAGAAGATAACCCAAATTTCAACAGTTTTACCCTTTCAAGTTCATAAACTCGATGATCATTTCAAATATCTGGGTTTCTGGTTGAAACCGAATGCCTATCGAAAACAGGACTGGAATTGGCCAATAGCAAAAATAGAAGCCAAAATCACTAATTGGAGTTTCAAGTGGCTTTCAAGGGCTAGAAGGTTGACCCTTATCAAATATGTCCTTATAGCAATCCTATTTTATTGGGCAGCCTTAACATGGGTTCCAAAAGGCATTCAGGAGAAAATAATAAGGATATGCAGCAGATTTCTCTGGGCAGGATCAAAGGAGGAATCGGTCCTACCTTGGGTAGCATGGGAGAAGGTGGCAAGGCCAAAGGAATGGGGAGGATGGGGAATAAATGATCTCACAGTTTTTGACCCTTCATTAGCAGCAAAATTAGGATAGAGGATAATTAAGATGGAAAACATGTGGACGATGGTGGTGAAAAGGAAATACATTGACCCTGTCCCATTAGAAGATTGGATAAGAAACTCAATTAAGAAAAAAGGGAATGGTTCTGTTGTTTGGAAGGCTACCGTAGACGCTTTCAAGATCATTGAGCAAGGTTTGTCTTGGCAGGTTGGGGACGGGGAGAACCTCCAGATCGAGAAAGATCCCTGGGTAGGCTGCAATGAAAATTTTTCACTATCCCTAGACCTTATTAGGCATCTCGACTCCAAAGGAGTTTATTTCCTCAATTAGATCAAGAAATAAGGTCAGTCCACTATTTGGGGACAAGCGTGGCTATCTGGGGAGGAAGTGGATCTGATGCTCCAATGGTGGGATGAATGGAAGGTTTTTACTCAAGAGCTCTCCAGGTCAAATGTGAGACTAAGAGACGGACTGAATCAGCTGGTGTGGGCTCATGTAGAATCTGGGTCCTACTCCCCAAAATTTGGATATAAATTCCTTATGTCAAAGGAAGGATGGGGAACCAGAAATGGTGGGCTAAACACCTGTGGAAGCTTAAAATCCCTACAAAAGCTAGACTTTTCTTTTGGTGCATTCTCAAGCGAAAGGTTCCAACATGGGACATCCTACAAGCCAGATATAAGTCAGGACCAGGGAGATTCTCGCTATGCAAAAACGATTCCGAAACAATAAAGCATCTATTTATAGATTGCCCGATTGTTAAAAAGGTGTGGTTGGAGGCTGGGAAGCTCATCCAAAAGAATGTAGTCTAGGAAGGGGAATTATTCTTAGATCTTTGGCAAAAATGGTGGCATCTATATCCTAAAGGGAACTTGCAGAACTTACCCCTCATCATAGCATGGGGCATCTAGGTAGCTAGGAACAGGAGCATTTTTTGGGATATGCACACCCCATTTGAGGCTATTGCAATTCAATGTCCTTCTATATATACCAATTTCCTTGAGCCTGATACAGAGAATGTGCCCAAACAAGCTATTGAGGAACAAATTAAGGAAGGCATACCATGGGCATATTTCAATGGGGCATCTCAGAACAACAAAGCAGGAGCTAGGCCGGTAATTCACATAAACCAAAACAGGTGCCTTAAGGCCTCTGTGGGCCTAGGAACTGGTACAAATAATTTTGCGGAGTTGTCTGCCCTAAAACTGCTTTTATGCTGGCTTATTCATAGGAACATCTTCACAGGTCAGATCTTCGGGGACTCACTAAATGTTATAAAATGGTTCAATGGGCAAAGTAGATGTCAAAACTATATCTTATTACCTTTATTAGAAGAGACAAAACAATTAAAGCACTCCTTTAATGTTTTTTCTCTTTACCGTGCATCTACAGAGATCGCAATGATACAGCAGACAGGATTTCTAAACAGGGTTTGCAACAAGATATGGGCAGTTGGAGAATAGCGGATGAGGACCAGGGAGAGATCCGAGTGTTGGATCAGCCACCATACTCATAGCTAGTTTTCACTATGGACTCTTCAGGCTTTTTGCACAACCTGAATTTTTCTTTTAGTTGATCTTATGATGTTTATCTCTTTTGTCACTGTTTTTATGATCTTTCAAAACCGTTTCAGACCTCTGATGTTTTTTGTTTTCCTTCCTTTTTGGGTTGTTTTCCTCTATGAGGAGACTCGGGAAGTGGAAGCATCGTTTATTTTCCTCTCAGGGAGACTTGCAGTCATTTTTTAAAACTCATATATATTATTTATCTTGAATTGGAGACAAGCACTATTTTCCTTGATATGAGGAGGTCCATGTTTTCAGATCAGTGATTTATCCTTTTCCCTCATGTTCTTTGGACAGGAATGATAATCACATCCTGTGAAGGTCTATGATTCTCAAATCATACAGCAAATGAATGCTTTGGCATATATTATGTAACTTTTATTTTTGTTATAAAAAATTCGATTTTTTCTTTAGAAAAAAAATAATTGCCAAAAGAATCATATAATCTACATATAAAACATAAATATAATTATTAATGATAAATATTAAAATCTTAAAAGAAATATTCTTTATTTAAATTAAATTTAGATGAAGGTATGATATTTCTTCTACTCTTATATATATATAAATATAATAATATATATTATTATTAAATATTTATCTTATTATAACTATATAGGATATTATAGAAACATAAAGATATATTATTAATAAAAAATGGTGGAATCTTAAAAAATTATTCTTTCAATAAATTAAATTTAGATAAAAAGTATGACATATATATATAAAAATATTATATAATTATATATATATATATATATTTATATATATATAATATAATATATAATATAATATAATATATATATATAAAGATACTTTATGTGTTTTATCTTGTCATCATGATTACACTAAAGTGTTCGAAATAAGTTGACAAATTTTTCCTATGTAATTATTGCTTAAAAAAAAATTCAGTAGTTAAATATATATCACAAAAACTTGAATGCGGAAATATATATTATTATTCGATATTTATTATTATTTTATTAATATATATTTTTTAATAATTTTTATTTTTAATTTATAATATTATTTTTATTTATTAAAACTTTTATTTAGATTAAATATAAATATTTATTATAGAATATAAACTAAAATACTCTAAATATATATATATAATTGCAAAAGGAATGATGTAATATATAGAGACATAAATATAATTATTCATGGAAAGCATGAAATTAGGAATGTTGTAATCTATATAGAGACATAAACATATATTATTCATAAAGCCATAAAAATTGTAGAAGAGTTACTCTTTGTACAAAAACTTAGATAATAAATGTTTTATTTGATATAAAATACATTAAAAAAAAATAATGGAGAAAAACATTAGATTCATGAAAGAAAGTTTATATATATATATATGATAAAGTGAGATGAGTTTTATTAATATGTATATATTTTATGTTAATAAGTATGTTTATTTTGGAATAGGATTTTAATTTAATTATTACTAATTAGATATTTAACTTTTGCAAAATATGTTATGATATTCTTAGCAATAGTCATAAATCAAAGGTTGAGATTTATATCAAAATTGGTTATGCTCTTACTGCACTTTTAATTAAATTGATTAATTAAAAAAATGTCTTATGAATATGACTCGTGGTTTTTTGGGGGGCATATAGTATTAGTAAACGTTGGGATGTAAAATAGTCTATTTACAAGTGGAGTGAATTTCCATGATTAAGAATCTTGCTACATATTTTTGTAAATGTATATATGTTTTAACTCATATATTATTCATTTTTATAATTAATAATAAAAATAATATAATTAATTTGTATAAATAAATAAATAAATAATTGTGTCAAGAGGTGCTCTCCATCCCAATATGATAGAGATGTTGCCATGTAAACATTTTGACTAGGTCAAAATAAAATACAAATAAAAATAACTCTATGTTAAAATAAAAATAACTTCAAAATAAAGTAATAAAAAAAAAAGGTCTAAGTTATTGTTTTTATTTTTATTAAGTTTTGTTGGGTAGTTAAGGTAAACTTGACTTGTTCAATTTGTTGTTGGTTTGTGAGCTCTAGGTTTACGAGAACCCTTGGTATTGACCAATGGTATTCATGTGGAATATATTCTATTTAAAGGGCGGAAATAAACCAGCTTAGATCCATCTTAACTTTGAATTTTAAAAATATCAATTCTTTTTTCACTCTAAGAAAATGTTTTAGATGTTTAATAAATCCAAAATTGAAAGAAATCTAAACCAGTTATAATATAATAAATTTTTCAACTTACCACTAAATTTGTTATGATACACTAAATTTCTAATAGCTGTAGTCCAACGATTATGCTTTTTTTCCATGAAAGTTATGGAAATTCTAGTCATATTTTGAAAAAATCCGACAGGGACTTTCGTAAATTTAAGGTTGTCAAACTTCATAATTTTAGGTGCCCTATAGGTTTTTGATGATGCTGAATCCATTTCTACCATCAAAAACATGATTCAAACACTGCATCTACAAGATTTTTTGAAATTTTTTTGCTCAGCCACTTTTGGCTGTCAGGGCAATTCCTTGGCCCCCGTAGATAACTCCTTTATAATATAACTTAACCTCTGAAGAAGAAATATTTACCATTGTGATGATGTAATGAATTTATTATAATGGTTTTTGTTTCATGAGCACCATTACAGATCAAGTCAGCCCTAAATCTCTGACTTTGTATGTCACGTTAAGTTCCAGAAACACACTTTTAAGAAAAGCTTTGGCTCAAGGCTTTGGAATTTGTATTTTATTTCTAAATCCAACATTAATGTGCTTTATTTGTGCTTGTGACCTGGATATTTTAGACTTTTGCATTTTTATGTCTAAATCCAGTGGTTTCGTTCTTTAATATCACCTTTGACCTGGATATAGAAACCCTAATGAATTAAATTCCTAAAGTACTAAGGAGTAATTTAGTGCACTGGTCTAGCCGATTCTGGGACTTATTACATGAGTATGTCTCTCTCTAACTATCGACGTGATATTACAAACTGCAAATATATTGGCAGGCGGGGGACACTAATGTGCATGATTTGAAGATTTAGTAATGGTAGCTTACATCAATGTCCACGTTAGAAAATGGTCTCAAAGAAGCTTTGGATTTGTTATCACTATGCTGGTTTTCACATCTTCCCTAGATATATTACTTGAATCTCAATTTACTAATAGTCGGAAGTTTCATTTCCGTTATGATTTTCTTAAAACACGCCCCTCGCAGTTATTAATGTTAACTGAATAACTTATTTCCACCATTCATCTCTATAGCTTATGCAAGGAAGATATTAGAAGCAAGGAGACTTACGAACGACACGGAGAAGTACTATTCTATAAATTTGGGAGGGTGGAACGTTATCGAAGGATGTATCAAACCGTCACTCTTTTATGGGATTCCTGACAAGGATCTACTGGTATTCATTCATTGTGCTCCTATTAGACTTTGCAATTCCCTCGATTGCTCCTACAATCAACAACTCGAGTTGTTTATTCTTATTTAGATTTTAATCTTTGATTTTCTCAATATGGAACGCAGATCCAGCTAAAATTGATGAAACTGGGAACCTACATGGTTGTAGAAGATGGAGGGGGAAAATCATGGTAGTAAAGAGAACTAAGACACAAAAACAAACTAGTGCTCTTTCATGTTTTAAGAGTCGAGAAAGAAGAAAAGGTGACCCTTATCACTTTCGGTTTGAAACGTGCTCGAAAAGACAAGAAATCGGATGATATTTTATATTTAGGGAGTCAAAAAGATCAAAATGACTACTTGGGATGATCTAGATAAAAAGGATTATCAAGTAATTGTTAACTGCAGAATACCTCCCAGTGAACCGAGAAGTACAAGTAGGAAATCTCCCTGAATTTTGTGTTCGGTGTATTACATTTACAAGGTGGCAGACTCAACTTCCTATGGATAAAGGATTGCAACCTAGAGGGGTCTCCCTTTATATATGCGATGGTACAGGGAGCACAAGTCCGTACTAGCGATGTCTAGAGCCAAAGCGAATGACAACTGCTAGGTTTAAACATGTCAGAACACGTCTCTAGCCTAGACCTTCTAAATGTGATCATTAGGTTTCAAATGCACCTTAGGTTAATTGAATACATTTTAGAGTTTATCTTGAAATTATGTCTCATTTTTAGGTCTTATCGATGTGACTCGAAAAACTCCTATATGTAGCTAAATGAGACAAGATCCTTTCAATTCGATGAATTGTTTATACTAACGAGAGTAGAAAAAAATCATTGCAAAAAAACAAGCAATTGAAATCAAAATGACCTTTTCATTATTTCACTTTTTGAAAGAAAAATGATGAAAAACACTTTCCAATTCCTATCTTTCCTATCAAAACATTTGAATGAGCCATGTTCACCTGCAGTGAGTTTGAACAATGTGACTGATTACTACTCACGGGGTTACGACATAGTTCAAAATTATTCCTCATCAGCATATGTGATAATGTGCAACAAAATCGACCCTGTTGATCCAAAAGAGTTGTTTCAAACTAACAATGGCTTGGCAGATGCACTCTCAAGAAAGGATGAGGATGTGGAAGAATTTCTTTGTTCCATTTCTATTATCCAACCAGATTGGATAAACGAAGCAAGGGATGAATGGAAGAATGACAAGGAAGTGTCAGCACTCATTGAAAAGATACAACAAGATCCCATTACATCTGATACATTTAGCTGGAAAAATGATTCATTATGGTACAATGATCAGTTATACCTATGTAAAAATTCCCAACTCAAACAAAAGATTCGTAGGGAATTGCACACCTCTCCCTTAAGAGAGCACTCAGGATTTCTAAAAAACCTACCACAGGGTTAAGAAGGATCTTTTTTGGGATGGCCTTAAATTGGATATTCAAAAGTTTGTGGTGGAATGTTTGGCTTGCCAACAAAATAAATTTGAAATAATTAAGACCCCAGGACTATTACAAACTTTATCCATTCCAAGCCAATGTTGGGAGGAGGTTTCAATGGATTTTATCACAGGTTTACCCAAGTCTGAAGGAAAGAGTGTTATCATGGTGGTAGTTGACAAACTTACCAAGTATGCACACTTTTGTGCATTATCTCATCCATTTAAATCGAGTAAATTTTTCTACTGCATTTATGGAAACAATTCAAAAGCTACATTGGAAACCTAAAGATTATTGTAAGCGATAGAGATCCCATTTTCACTGGAAATTTTTGGATAGAATTATTTTCTTGGCTTGCTACCTCAGTTAGCCCATGGTGCATCTTATCATCCTCAATTTGATGGGAAAACTGAGATAGTAAACAAATGTTTGGAAGGATATCTTTCGTTGTTTTGTATCTGATACACAAGACACAATGGGTCAAATGGTTGCCTCTCGTTGAATGGTGGTATAACACTTCCTTCCATACTACAACAAAAATGACCCCATTTATGGGCACTTTATGGATATCATCCACCATCCATCACATCTATATTTAAGAGAAAATTCTAAGGTTCAAGCAGTGGAAGATCACGTCGAGCATCAGCAACAAGTTCTCCAACTCTTAAAGGATAACCTCACCTTGGCGCAGAATAGAATGAAACAGCAAGTAGATCAACATTGTAGCAAAAGAAGTTTTGATGTAGGTGATTGGGTATTCCTATGGCTACAACCATATAAACAAATGTCCCTGAATCAAACTAAGAAGGATAATAAGTTATCACCAAAGTATTATGGTCCATACAAGGTGTTGCAAAAGATAGGTACTATGGTATACAAATTGGAGCTTCCTGCAGCTTCCCGAGTGCACCTAATTTTCCATGTTTCATGCTTAAAGAAGCTTCAAGTTCAAACAATATTTCTAGAACTTGATGAGGAAGGAAAAATCATATTGGAACCTGAAGCAGTCAAAGAAATAAGAACTCGACAGCTATGAAATCGATCAATTTCAAAGTATCTCTTCAAGTGGAAGAACTTACCCGTTGAAGATTACACATGGGAGGATGAGAATTTTATATAGAAGCATCCAGAACTACTCAAGCATTGAGGACAACACTTTTTGAAAGAGAGGGGCATGTTAGGTCCCTATAATACTAGTGATTCCCCCACTACTATTGTCAGTGTTTCCCTTATTTTTATTATTGTGCCCATATTGTCCCCATATTGTTATTATTATGCCCCATAGAATCCTACTATTGTTATTTTTGTGCCTTTATATTATTATTGTTAGGTCACCTTTGGTTATATTGTGACCCCTTAGATCCTATACATAGAAAGGAGGTTTTGTCATTTGAATCATCTAAGAATTGTTCATTTTTGTAATGTAAAGGAGGTTGCCCACTCAAAGAGGCTTATTTCTAAGGCGTTGATCTATCTTTTCAATCTTTTTGTGAGCTGGTTTCGTAACATTTATTTCATACCCATAGTTTGTTCTTTTTTAATCTTCAACTTTTTCCTCAACCTTCTTGTCTTAGGCCTTTAGGTTGCAAGTTGATGGAATCCATCAACATGAAACAAACTTCATACCGAAATTTGATTTGATCTGATTTTCATTACCAAAGATCTAGCCTTTGATACCAAATGATCCTTCAAATTATTATTGGACTTTGTCAAACCTTCAAAATGCACTTGGACTTCACTGATCCCATCACCAAAGACACAAGTTCATCAACTTTTGTTAACTCACTTTCATCCTCCCTTAAACTTCAATTAAACATCTACTATTTGAAACTTCCACTTGTTGGTGTGCAAATTCAGATCCCACTAGAAATATCTCTCAGCCTTCTTAGTTGATTCTTGTAAGGTTTAATGGCTTTACCTGAATTGGATTTAAGGTCCAAGTAACCACTGTGTCGAGTTGGATAAATTTCAAAAAATGGAAATTGCCTCATTCAATATGGTGTTTCCACTCTCAATCACATGATGTACATCAAAATGCAACCAACTTGCAATTCTTCAAACAACTACAAAATACAGAGTATTATTCTCTATCTTCACGAGCTTGTCAAAATTTAAGACCAAGAACAAGGCCTAAAATTGAATTTTCAAGGCTTTCTTATCTAGATTTATAAGTTTAATTACTAACGTTTTTCTTGAACCTCAATCAAGAGTGTTATAGGTTTAGCTTGGCCTGTGATATGGTCAATATTAGCAAACAACGGATTAGTGCACTATCAATTCCACTAGAAAGTGCTAGTATAAGTTTCATGACTATAATTTCTTTAATACTTCAATGAATATGATCAGCTCAATCTCAAGTCCATGGATGATAGGAAATATCTTGACTTGGTCGCCTACTATTTTATTCCCTTCTTAGTTTGATTGCTTCTAACTCTACGCAAACTGAATTTGCCACTAACTCTATATTTTTATGGTGATTAAATACACTCAAATCTCATGTTACCTTAGCCTTTGAACCCATTGTTGTTGGGTAATGGACATACACAATAGCAGAATATTTGCAAAAAGAGAAGAGACAAAAGAAATGGAGATATTGCTTGTTATAACTTAATATGGAAATTGTCTAGACTAGATATATAAAGAGGAGTGAGACTACCCCATACAACCACCTTGTTTCATTAAAACATGACTAACCCGGTTTAAATTAATATTATTTATAACATGAGACTTTATTAATTTAAGGCACTTATCCATAATCTCTCTCTAATATTTGTCTTTCTAATATATCGTCTAGAACTATTTCTGAATTGGATCCCACATAAGTAAATTCAATCTCAAAGTCAAGGAATCGAATTCCAAATGGGTCAAATGGAACCAATTCTATTTTGTGTTGGGTTTTCAATAACTGATTCAGTTATTCATCTGTTAAGTACCAACCATTTTCCATGTTTTATGTATCTTTGTCAGTCACATGCTTTAGGTATTGACTTCTTCCAGGACTTCTGTTCAAGGAAATTCATTAACTACCTTTCGTTCAAGCTTCAAAATCTATCTACTTCAGATAATTTCCTTGAAACAAACATGAATCCCTCATGTTCCATTCAACTTTAGCTAATTATAAAGCCCTTGATATCAATTCAAATCTATTCTTGCATTTCCTTCAAGCATTCGATGCCAAACAAACTGATCAGATCTAGATCAAGGTCAAATGTTGTCATTTAACAATCATCAATGGCTAAGGTGTGTGGGAATAATATGTCAAAGATACCTATTCCAAATTGCAATCTGGTTATGGAAGCTGAGTTTTTATGTGCAAAGACTTCAATTTAAGTGAAGACTCCTAAAAACTCTTATGTACTAGAGACAATTAAAAATATAGTGCCAATTTTCTCTTCTACAGATATAAAACAGGAAAATTTTGTGGGTGGATTAAGTAAAATGGAAACTACGGCAGGATGCCCACCATTAATAAAATTATGTCAGGATAAGAAAATTTATCTTATGGAGGCAAACAATATACCAGAAATGTCCAAGCCAGGTGATGTTATTCTGGGGGATGTTGGCATTGAAAAAAAGCTTTAAAAACCAGTCTTTGGTGAGATCAAAGATAATGTGAATGAAACTAATGGAGAGTTTCTCATGGTTTTTTCAAGTGCTAAAGAAAAGAATGAAGAGAGAGAATGATCTAGTATATCTCCTTCCATTGATTTATTTGCAAAGTCAAAAGAGAAATACTTTTCAAAAAATAGTAGAGAATGTAGCTGAGGTTTTGGAGGTGGATGTGCCTTTGGGATCTAGATGTCATGTAAACTCAAGTACTGACATGGATAACTTTCCTTTTTGATAAAGGATGATAAAAGGGAATATGTAGGTAATTCCAAGCAAGATTTTGTGGTCATAGACTGTGTTGTTGCAGATAGTTTTTAGGATGGCCAGTGTTCCAATGGTGTTGTCCCGAAGAATTCATCTCATCTTAGTGCATAAGTGAGCTGCAAAATGCTCGTCTATGAAGTACGGCCTTTGTATGAGACAGTTCTTGCATGTGCTACAATTGCTGAGGTAGATCTATAAACTCTGGTCAAATATTCCATAATTTTAAAAGAGGCATAATTATCGTAAAATTATGTCTACTACTTATGATATTGTGGTTAGTGGAGACATAGTAAACTCTATTACAGCCTCTCCTTCGAGAGTGGGACTGTGTTCTTTCAAGCATGACTAGATAGTTATTAATGTGTATACCCTTGGGTTTCAATCTAGACTCTTATTTAATAAAAATATTGCCACTGTAAATTAAAAAGAAAAAATCTCCCGATATGGCCCTCTTAATTTAGATTGTTTCTTCAAAAGGTGTTGCTATTCTTGATTTATGATGGCTTCAAGTCTTCAAGCTTCTAGGGAGACTATTACTTCTCAAAATATATAGGATCTTCACCAAGATTTCCTACCAACATGTCTTCGATTAAATATTTGCTTTGCCACAGACATTTAATATGGATCTTGAAGCTTCATGTTATTATCTATCTATCTATTATCTACTTCTATATATATATATATATATATATATATATATATATATATATAATATATATATATATATATATATATGAAAAAATTCCCACTGCATGAAGTAATGGATTATCTTTATACTATAGTTTGTAAGACCATATTTGAGCTTATTTATCCTTTGAATCAGACTCTATACATTCAAAAATTTTGCTCAAGATTAGACTTTGCTATAAGAGAGAAGACTTCTACAATTCTTCAAAATTCACCAAACATATACGTATGAGTTCTTTGATGATCAGTAAGGAGATATGAAAAATTTAAATTTAATACATGTGCGCCAAGAGATTAATGTTTTTATAATTTAAGACAATTCTAACTGGATCAAGGATGACTAAAGAAGGATCATATTGGTTGGGGCTTCTTTAAAACATTGAGATCTCATAATAGCTTAAGGACTGGAATCCCAAGTCAGCCCCTTGTCATACTATCCAGTATGCTTTCAAAACAAGGCTATTCCAAGGTTTCTTTCAAGGATGACGAGCATACATAGACTATATATGTATATGTACCTCAATACTGAGTCACAAGTTCTCAACCTCTTCACTGATATACATGGCTACAAATTGTAGCTTTATTATTTCTCTTTATGACAGACCTAATAACTTGTATTAGGTCTCTTGCATTAGGGGGGGGGTTGTTCATAAGTTTGATGAGTAAGCATGCTCAAAAATGGCATTAGATTCCTTGACACATCATGGTAGAACTATGAGTGTGGTAGAAATATGACAGTAGAAAAACTACAACACTTCTTAGGTCACAAGTCCTAAAGAGTCATTACTTTTGACCTGTAAGGATCTTCATTACATTCTAGCAATAGTGTTGGAAAATAGGCATGTTTGAAGACATTGTGAAAGGTTGAAGACAATTTTTTTTCATTTTCAAAAAGGCCATATTGGGGTCATTCAATAGACATAGTAAGGGTATTTGGAAGCACAACTTCATTAAGCAGAAATCATCTCCAACAGCAAATACTTGAGAGAGATCATGAATGACATTGAGTGCACATATTGTATTGTGGTTTAGATGAAAATTTTCAAAGGTGAATAAGATATTTTAAGTAAAGATCATCATGTATGATTATAATTCCATTTCATTTATTATAGCAATCTACAGTTAGAAGTATGCATTAGTCAGTTCGAAGAAAGGAAAATATTTGAATACATTGTTGAAACAGTTGGAGTAGACATTGTGAATCTTGGATGAAAAACTACAGGGCAAAGAAGGTATCAAGATATGCTCAAGAGTTAAATCCACTCCAACCCTTATCATTGATGTCAAAGGGGAGAATAGAAGCAGAGTAAAACAACCCAGCAGTTGAGGGGGAGTTTCTTACAACCTAGGACATAATTTTTTTTCAACACATTTTCCTACCCACTATGACATAAAGAAAACAAATGCAAAATTTACTTGGACATGTTTGATTAATCATCTTGGAATATGCATAATACAGGTGTTAAACTTTCATTGGATTAGTTTTGTAAAAATATAAGAATAACATGAATACAATGCCTTGTTTAGAATACATAATTGCTACTATTGCATAACATGAGTTGAGACATAATAGTTGAACTTCATCATCATTTATGAAATATAAGTGTATTACTCTTTGAATGACAGAACTTGACCTTCAACAGAAAGACATATTCCCTTGAAAGCTATGGATTTCCAGGTAAATCAAATGCCACAATTGCAATACACCAAAAGAGAGTTTAAGAGAAACAAATAGACCAAATCATGTTAAAAAAAAAAACAGTGACTTGGAACTGAAATTGGATTTATAGTGTGTTAAATATTTTTGGTCAATTCGGCCTTGCATTAAATAAAATGTTACAATTTTTCCTCTTATAGTATGGGTCGGATTTGTTTAATGGGAAACACATCATATAAATAGGTCATTCTCTCTCCCATTCAGCCTAGGAAACTCATGAGACAAGAGGTGAATTCAGATCTATGTAGAGGAGAAAAATAGATTCATATATCATGAACCTAGAAGCATATTGAACAAAGGATTCTATGGTTTCTAACCTTTTTTATGGATTAATGGGTCTTGGAGGGTTTTCTGGTCAGATTTTGAAGCATTTTCTTTTTGCTATCTTTGTGGAAAGAATTTGATCTACTAATAGCAAAGACTTTGGCCCTGCTTTTTGTGGGACAGAACTCGATCTTTTGAAGATATAAATCGTGCTTCCTTTGAGATAGACCTCATCCCCTGCAACTCAACATAGTTTACCTTAGAATCTGCCCTATAACTCGACCTAGTTTACCTTAGACTCAACACTTCAACTTGGCCTAATTTACCTCAGAACTCAGATACTACAGATGATCACCTTAAATTTAGTAAACAACATTCATAATTTATGGATTTCTCCTGGATTTCGCAGAATTGATAATTATTGTTTTTCATGAGCTAGAAGGGAATATTTATGTATTTTGTAGGTGAGAATGCATACAGATATGTATGAAATATCATGCATGCAGAAGATAAACAAACCAAGAAATTCCCTTGTTGTAGCATGAGAATCTTATTCTTTATCAGACAAAGTCTTGTAAAGTTTCTGCTCTGCTTTCAATATAATAATAACTTGGGATTTCAATCTCACTATTTGTAGTAAAATACAAACAATATAAATGAATGTTTATGAGAACCCACCTACAGAGATTTATACATACAAAAAGCATATAGCAAATAACAGGGCTTTGTATCCCACATACGGATTTTTTTTTCGGTGGGTGTTTAAGCTGCATTATATTACAACATGAATCATGGGACCTTGGTTTAAAACTGGAGAATATTACAGATATTTCTCTGATATCGAATACAATGTTAAATGACTAAATTGGTATTGTGAAGGCATGCCTGCACCTCAAGGAATGCTCAAGGGAGTATAAAATGGTGTCTGCCTACAGAAATATTTGTTATATCCGCCGAGAATTTATGAGCGACAGGGACACTTAGCTTCTAATTTTTCAAATGCGCCATGTGAAAAAATGAAGGACTACACCCTTGATAAGGTAGATTCAAGAAAAGTCAAATGGATCAAGTGGAAGATTAGGAAGTGCATCACTTAGCATAGGGAAGCAAGAAGCAAAGGCCCATGCAAAGGATATGTCAACATTTTGTGGCAGCTAGCTATTAAGATCAAGAGTGATGTAGTTAAGGATACATAGGGCAGTTCAGGATACAGGAAAGTGATAAAAGAAGTTCTAATTTGCCGGTAAAATGGAGAAAAATCATTAAATTAGTCTTAACTGAAATCAATTCCACATAATTTTTATAAAAAAAAATTGCTTACAAGTAATTACGAGGGTTATAGCTCATTTAGCAGAGATTTGGGTGTAGTGGGTCTTGGGTCCAGATTTTGAATCTGGGCTCTAATACCATGTGTGAGGCTCCCTCCTAGGGTCCTCTAACTAAAAACTAAATTTCTCTAATTTTTTAATATAATAAAATGGGAAATAACTTATTTCTATCTAAATATTTATTTGATGATAAAATACCATTAAAATTTATTTACCACAAATTAAATAAGTAAGAATTTCATTGCAACCATTTATATAAATAATCAATAAACATAGGAATATATGTTCCAATAGTTTAATTGAGATGCTCCTGAGCTCCTCAATCTGTTGGGATTCTCCTCTTGACTACCCAACTGGATTTGCCTCCAAGCCAACTAGGAAGTATTTTCTAGCCCAGGGAACCTCCACAGGTTCCCTAACCCTCTGAGCCCCAGTCCAACCAGATGTAGTGTGTCCAAGTTAAACAAACACTCTCCTTCTCTCCCTTCTCTTTTCTCCACCTTCCTCCCAAAACAAAATCCACCAAAACCACTACTAAAACCAAAACCAAAACCAAAACCAAGACCAAGGATCCCCCCCTCCTCTCATCATCCTTCCCCTTTTATGGCTCTTCCTCCTATCCACCTCAACCACCTATCATTAATGTCATAACTACCCCCTCATCCTTTCATTTGACTTTTCTTACCATATATTCTTCCAAGTAAATTTGAGAGGACATTTTGGGGATAAGATACAGATATTTAATTTGGTAATTAAGTGGGGAGGACCATATCTTCTTCCAAGTAAATTCGAGAGGACATTTTGGGGATAAGATATGGATATTTAATTTAGTAATTAATTGGGGAGGACCATATCTTCTCCCACCCCATTTTCATATTTAACACATTAACTTTATGGTATAAAACCCTATCCTTAAACCCCTTTCCCATATTCTTATAATATATGAAAACCCTGAAATATTAATCATCCCACCCCGGCCAACTATGGCCTATTTCATTGTTTTGAACGGGATTATAGGTTCATCTGGAACCTTATAAACCCCCCCCCCCCCCGCGCGCGCGCAAATATCCAATATTTAATTAACGTTTTGTTAATTAATGATGTAAACCCCCGACAACCAATAGGAATTGTCCCAATACAATTAATTCATTGTTTATTACCTGCCTCCCCGCACCCTAACCCTCCGCCCGCTCCTTTCAGCGTCAACCGTTGGATTTGGGCTTTCCCATCCAACGGACCACAGCGATATCGGAGGCCCTCCAATGGCCGAAGATTAGCGCTCGATGAAAGGTGGTATTCCTGTCGTACCGTGGGACACATGGCGCCCTCCCGGTGTCATCGCGGCCCCTCTACCCGAAACAGCTTTTGTCCAAAAGAGGTGCGGGAAATACCATTTACTGCCCCCCGCTCCCCCTTGCTGATGTCGACACCCAAGTCATCCGCCACCTCTCCTCCATGTCATCTGCCACGCCATCCACCACGTCATCTTTCGTACCCTACTACACGACAAATATTACGTCATGCTGACATCACCCGGGAAAAGCGCCAAAAACCCGCCAAAGTCATTTTTAGTTAAAAAACCCAAAAAAATTGTCATTTGTTTCACGAGACTTGTGCATGCAAATTATGTCCAAAAAGCTACAGGAGCACCAATCCGCCACTCAGGCCACCATAATCCGGCATATCGCTCTGCAAATCATCGTCCAACCTGCGTATTACTCTCACGCGCGCCCAAAAACACAGGTATTTACTCAATTGCCTCCAAACCCTGTGTCTTTCCAGTTTTTTCTCTGAATTATACCCATAGAACCAAAAATCGAACGAACTCAGTCTATAATTCTAAGAAAATACACCCGAACCAAACCTCTTTTGTCCATTTTTCCACAAAAAACCCGACTTCCAGAGCCAAAAACACAGTGGGCAAACATGGAAACTCTTGCACCCATGGCCCTCAATGTTGCGCCCCTAAACGCACACCATAAAGAGTTGGAATGGTTGCCCCTAGCTGACAGAGATTTCCAGATTAATGACTTAATTGACCAAAAGCCTCACCTCCAAGCTTTTTGTGAAATTAGAAATAGCTACCGTAGCAATGTCGATGTCTATGGAATTTGAGAGTCCAACATGCCCATGTACTACCTCCTCTCAGTTAATGTTCTCCTTGATCTCATCCACCAATGCCATGCCAATTATGAGCCCACTCAAAGAGCAGTTATGGCCCCTTCTCGAACTATCCTCTTTTACATCACCCCTGAATCCATAAATGAAATGCTACACTTCAGGCCCACTCAACCTCTAACTCCTCTTTCCCTGGGATTTTTGCTTGACCAAGGTGCCAAATTGCCCAATTCAGAGATAACCAGATTAACTCAATTGTTCATGAGGCCGGATTGCCACCACCGAGGCCCACCTCCTTATCTAGATACTTGGTTCAATGAAGTAAGAAAATTCATTATAAACATGATATCCTACATCTTGGGATTTTAAACCAGTGAGTATGTTGATGAGACTACCTTAGTTTTGTTGTCTATGTTTACTCCAGGACAGCCCCCTGTTGTCAAATATGATTATGCCACCTTCATAGCTGATAAGATCCATGAACAATTCATGAGCCTGGACAGAGAAAGAGTGTTTAAATACACATCATACATATATCATTTGTTGTTGTACAATCGACCAGATAGTTTTCAAATTCCCATTAGAAAACTGGATTCCAAAGGGGAAAGAAGGTTTGTGATATTTTGGACCTCAGCCTTTCACCATATTTCTGACTCTCCTTACAGCTACTGTGAATTCATTGATTTGTTCATACATCTAGCCTCTTCCTTATTGATGACAACTCCTCCTACTAGACTCTCTGGTGAAATGCAAAAAAGTTTACAGCTCTCCAAAAGCTACAGTATAGGTGACTGGTACTTATACCAGAATCACACTAAACTCAGATAATATGGTTGATAACTATGTCCCTACAAGCTACCCAAATTTGTGCCTATGAGACTGTTTGCACTGGAGTATTTCAGGCAATTTATCCATGCAGACATAACCCACTACTGCGGTGCTAAGAAAAAGTCACAACTCAAAATAAGAAATCAATTCGACCCTTTTGTCTTCAATAAAGGGAAGCCTAGGAAGAGTCTGATAAGATTTTAGGGGATCGACTTAAGCTGAAACAAAGTTTTTATTGGGCACCATATGACCCCGGTCATTTTATAAGTTATAGGAAAAACCTATCGCCATAT
Organism: Pinus taeda; assembly: GCA_000404065.3. Taxonomy (NCBI): domain Eukaryota; kingdom Viridiplantae; phylum Streptophyta; class Pinopsida; order Pinales; family Pinaceae; genus Pinus; species Pinus taeda. The sequence goes on along the minus strand of APFE031217253.1, from coordinate 74,436 downwards.
GTTCATCACAAGATCCCTGAGATTCAACATTATGCTAATCAACAAGAATGGGTAGAAGGCACATTAGTTGAAGAAATTACTGAGGAAGAGAAATTGGAAAAAGCCATGAAAGAGCTTGAAAAAACGCTTGACCTGGACTCTTTTGGGCAGGTATCTTTCAAGCTGCCTCAGCGCACAGGAGGTGATACATCCTTTGCCGAGACTTCTCAGCAGTCCATACAAAAAGCCAGCACAGGGTCAGCAAAGGGCAAGGAGGTAATAGACCCAGAGCAGGAAACAATGACAAACCAGCTAATTATATCAAAGGAACAAGGCGAAGGGCAAGGTCCTTCAACAGAGACAAAGGCACCTGAAATCCCTGCACTACAAACTCCTCTAAATGAGGAAAGAGGCAAGAAAAGGGACATGCAAGAAGGCACACCTATCAATGTACCACCAGAACAGCCAGGGGAAAAGAGGCAAAGGTTAAATCCTTACTCTGAAGAGGAACTCTTGGAAGAAATAACAGGCAGCGTAAGGGGTGAAGAAATGAATGAACAACAAACTTCTCCAATGATGGGCACATCAACTAGCTCATACCAGCAAGAGCTAGAGAGGTAGCAAAGTGTGGAATTTTCATCCACCAGGCCACAAAGAAAGCAGGGTTTTGACATTAAGAGAACATTTACTGAAATAAAGGTAAAGAATGAGCCAATAAGGATTCAACTTTATAGTCAATTGCTGAGAATGGCCCCCACTAATAAACAAAGGTTAATGTCAGCATATGACATTCAAGAAGGAAAAATGACCCTTAGTCACTTTAAGCCTAAAATGCAGCAACCACAATCAGCTGCTGATTATATCAGGACCAATCTGGAAGTCCTCTCCAAAGACATCCATCCAATGGACCAAACTGAATTGCATAAGCAAACCGGAGAAATGGTGTACTCCACCTTGGCAGACAAGGCATTATTAGCTCACAAATTGCAGTATTCATTGCACAACACCTCTGCCCAATTAGAGTTGGAAAAGGCTTCTTCATTAGCCAAGGATAACAGGATTAAATCCTTGGAAGAAATTATCATTGTGCTAGGACATGATCCCACGGATGCCAAGGGCATAAAAGCACTAATAAAAAAGAAGGAAGAAGACATTGCAGCTCTCAGAAAATAGCTCAAGCTGCCTATTACCATGCATCCCCAAACTACATAAATTGTTGAGCAGAAATCACAGGAAGATATGATGGACCTGCTGATGAAAATGAATGAGAGATTAGCAGAAATAGAGCAAGCATTGGAGAAAGAAATGAAAGAGAAGCAAGGAGAGTTGACCTCCCAGCCACCTCAAATAAATCCAACAGTCACAACTACTCCTCCTACAGTTATAACAGCAGTGCTTCCCACTGTCTCAGCAACAGGTACATCAGCAACAACAACAGCAACAGGCAGCAGCACTACTATGACAACATAACAGTTGATCAAGGCTATGGAGGATTTAGAACTCCAAGTATCATAACTGAAGGAAGCCAAAGAGAAATTTGCAAAATTAGAAGTGAGTTATGACAAATCAAAAATGATTGTGGCAGAAAGAACAAGAGAGGTAAAAGCATTGGAAAACAAGGTAATATCCTTAGAAAAGGATCTTTCTCTTCACAAACCTCTAGCAGAAATCAAGAAGATCTTGTGGGATAATATTAGGCAATCCATCACTGAACAATGGAGATCAATACAAACAATCCATGAGCAAATTGACTTGATAGTACTAGCCCAAGTAGAGATTCAAAAGGCCAGGACATTATTGGGACACATGCCCGAACAGGCCAACAGGCTAGTACATTTTTTAAATACCCACACCAATGAAGAACTAACAGCACTGGATATCAGGGATAGGACAGGCACCATTTTGACAGTTAAAAAAGTGTTGACCATGAGGAATTTCATACAAAATCTGGAGAGAAAGTGCCAAGAGATGCAACTAGAAATAAATGCTTTTACAGAGAGGTTTGCAATTTTGCAGGAAAAGGGTCTGCCCAGTTTATTAACCAATGATCATAAATTGATGAAACATGCAAACTATGCTCACAAGGTGAATACATATGTTACAAATCAAATCACAGCCTCAACAAGCACTTCAGAAGAAAGAGCACTCCCATCAGGACAGAGCCTGTATGACAGTTTGGAAAATCTGTTTTATATTGAACATGAAATAAAACAACTTTTCACAGTCTAGCCCAATTTCTTCAGGTATACGGAAGCTGACAAAACATTAAGGAAATTGCAAAGACACCAATTTCCAGGGGACCAATGGTGGCAAAGCATGTTGGAGATTCTATAAATATGTCTTTCATTTCTTTTGTCATCTTTATCTTGGCAAAATCAAATGCCCATATCACACGCCATAAAGAAGAAAAAAACAGGGAACGAGAATCATGCTGGAGCAACAGCATATTAAAGACGGTCCAGATACAGCCGAGGAAGCCAGGACAACAGCGCAAGGATATCAATAGAAGACAACTACCAGTCGACTCACTGAGCTTGAAAGTCAACATATCTGACCAACTGATGCAGCCAGCACAACATCAATTACTTCTTCATTTATTTTCTTCCTACGTTCAAAGATCATTTATTTCTCTTCTCAAGTTGGTAGAATGAGTTATTGTTAGATATTATCTCGTTCAGATATTTTGTAAACACCCTTTGTATAAATACCTCCCCAAGTGAAGTATTCGGGGTTGGTTGGTGATAATTTCTTAGACTGCGCTGTAACTCAGAATATTTTTTTCAATACAGAAGCTGTTGGAATACATTACTGTTGGGCTCTCTGGATGTCGAATTTGTGCTGAGGATCATACTACAGAATTCTTGAATCATTTCATGGATCAATAAGTCACTTCTAACTTATGTTTTACTGTTTTCTGCATTTACTATATCATATATGTCTCATAATCTGAATAACAGGGAAAAATAATGACCCAGGATTTGCTTTCTTGCACTCTGTGTTCAATCTCTGCTATCATTTAATGTTTTCTTCAGAATCAGCATAAACAGGAATTCTTAACTGCTCATGTTTCCCCTGGTTCTTTCATATTGATTAATTGCTAAGAAATTCTTGATTGCTTCTTGGTTTTAAGTCATTCACTTTCCCTCTGTCAACATAATGAAAGATTCTCAATTGCCCTTCACCCACTGACTTCACTTCACCTGATTCCAGCCTATAAATTGTTCCACAATTGATTACCTCGCTCTGTGATAACACCCTCTATTAAAGAAACCACATCCAGTAGTTCATCCTTATAGACTCCATTAGCCCAATGGATTGAACTTTTCAGACTTGTGCTGCAGTTCTACTGAACACCACCATCTGAAACTCAAAACAAAACCCTTGTATATCATAACTAGCCTAACACACCTTAAAACAAAGCTAAATTATAAAGAGAGAGCCCTCTCTAGATGCAAATTGGCTAGAATCTGTGTCTAAAAGATTGGTCTGTGGTTACCTTGGTCGTATCTCCTCCTTAGAATTTTCCTGGGGAACAACCTGAGTGATAACATCATTGGCGAATCCACTGGGGACTTGAATGACTGTTTGTTACTGCTGTCCATTTTCTAAGGCTACAGATGGAGCCTGAAGTTAGCGAGGTAGCCTTTGAAACTGTTGTTGCTATGCAATTACAGGAGTAAATAAAAGCTGCTTCAGTCTATCTCTAGCCTAGTTTTAGGCTTTGAACAGCTGTCCCAAAGACTTGATCAGTTTCCTTTTTGCAATAGAACTTTAGGAAATTTCAATATTCTCATTAAAACTTCCTAGAAACATATTGTTAAAAGTTTCATTCTTCGAAATATTTCAAGAAAAAACCAAAAATTGATTTAGAAGCTGGCTCCAAAGAAAAAGGTTCGTTATACCAGATCAAATCCAGATCCAAATCCTCCACTTATCTTTGAAAATCCTAATTTGATCCCTAAGAACCTTAGAAGCCGAGATAATCAAGAAAATTCTGCTGATTTAAACCTTAACACATCTCAACGGAATCCTACCGAAACTGAGCTTACTGCTGGAAAATCACAAGTCCTCTCTCCCATCACTGTTGTTTCTCCTATTTCACCATCACTACTCCAAAACATCTTTTCTACTTCCTCATCTACAACACCTATTTCAACTGTTATCCCTGCTCTTCCAGCTGTTACACTTATCTCTGCAAATATGGCAAACCGATATGCTCCCCTGCAATTACCTGCTAATCCAGGGGCTATGCCTCAAGATTATCAAAGAAAAATCACTTATTTTGATGGTACTAGCACTTACACAGCTCAACAACACACCAAGAAAATGATGGACTATTTTGAGAACTATGAGATTGATGATGATGATGTAAGAATGAAAATCTTTGTCCAAAGCTTAACTGGAGATGTTAGAGCCTAGTTTAGATCACTTCCTGCAAACTCTATCAATGATCCAGAGGCTCTTTATCAGACCTTCCTAAACATATGGGAAAAGAAAAAAGACCCTCTTCATATTTTAGCAGAATATGAAAACTTAAGGAGAGGTACACAAGAAAGTGTGCAGGATTACTGCACCAAATTTAATAATGTATACCTTGCTATTCCTCAGAATCTAATACCCCCACCAGACTTGGCCTTAATCAAATTCCCTGATGGATTTGACTCTGATATGGCATACCAGCTTAGGGAAGGAGCTCCTCGAAGCTTAGAAGATATGCAGAGCATAGCTGTCAATGTTGAGGCCAACCTGATTTCCAATCGAAATCAGGCCAAAAATGAAAGAAGAACAACTTTTAAGGAAGAACCATCTACCTTCGAGCAGAAATTGGATGCCATTATTAAAGGTATGGACAGACTTGGGGATAGAGTTGAAACAATTGAGAGGAAATCATCATGGGATGGCCAACCAAGTAGTGTTGGGAGAAACCCAAACTTTAGGAAAAATCAAAACTCTAACACTGCAAAAGTCAGCCCTGACCAAAACATTAGACCTCCATTTCAAGAAAACTATGTTGAAGCTTCAACCTCTAGTGAGACTACAGAAGACCCTCAGATCAACTTAATGGGTCTCCAAAGTGAACAACAAATTTTCCTAACCCAAGAAGACCAAGAGGCTGACACTTTGGGTCAATTTCAAATACAATCGGGGGAATCCTTTGATTTTAAGGAAGGATATGACACAGCTGTCTATGAAGTTCACAAACAATATAACCTGAGAAGTAGGAGAGTAGATGTCGCTAATGACAATAAACAGAAAGAAGCCAAACAACCTACTAAAGCCAAAATCAAGCACTCTCCTACACAAACTCCTCTTAGCTTAAATCCTACCCCAAACAGTCCAACAATTGAGGATATCTCAGATGATTAGGAACATAATAAACGATCTTCAGCTTCTATTCATTCCAAAGAAGTTGTGAGGGAACCTCTATAAATTAACATAAAAACAACTTCAACTCATAACAAGATACCTGCAAAAGAAATAGATACACAAAATGCAACAGAGAAAGAAAACCTTACTGCCCAAAATGCCAAAATCCAAATAGAGAAACCTTTCAACCTGGAAAATGAAATAGGCAATTTAAAAATAGCTATTCCACTCTAAGAATTGGCTAAGCATCATGTCTATAGAGAACAAATCAGCAAATCACTTCAAATTTCAGAAAACAGAGATGCAGTAAATGTCCTGGATGACCAACCAGAATTAATCTTTGGCCCTGAAGCGAATGGGAAATCGGTAGATGGAGGTGTTCCTTCCTTCTATGTAAGTCTCAACATTCATGACAAGATACTCCACAATGCTATGTCTGATTTGGGCGCTTCTCATAATCTAATGCCCAAATCTGTGATGGAGAAGCTGGACCTAGATATCACTAGGCCATACAAAGATCTGTTTTCTTTTGATTCAAGCCAAGTTAGATGTCTAGGACTAATCAAAGACTTATGTGTATCATTAGTCCAATACCCAGCCAAGACAATTTTAATGGATGTGGTGGTAGCTAATATTCCACCCAAATATGGAATGTTGTTGTCTAGATCTTGGGGAGCGAAGCTACATGGGTCATTACAACTGGACATGTCTTATGCGACTATCTCAGTTTTTGGGCAACCAAAGAAGTTATATAGAGAGACTTTGATGAAATATGTAGTGAGCAGTCAAGAGAAACCTCAGAATTTTCCCATCTATTCCATGCATTCTAATATGGACTCCTTCATACTATACAATGATGAACTTTACCCTCTAGCTGATATCAATGCTTTAGCCTTAGAACAGAAAAATTTCATAAACAAAGAATCTAGTATTCAACAGCAAGAAACCGCTATGAACAATGATATATCAGACCCCCAAGAAAAACCAACTCAAAACAAAGAAGCGTCTCTGCCCATAAAACAAATCATTCAGACTCCAAATCCTGATTACAAACATGAAACCATTTGGTATTTGGAATTTGATAGATCTGTAAATAAACTAGGAGCAGGGGCAGGAATCTGGCTGCACAATCTAGAAAATAACCATGTTGAAGGTCATGCATACAGGTTGAATTTTAGATGCATGAATAACATGGCTGAATATGAAGCCCTCTTGGTAGGACTCAAAATAATCAAAAGCTTAGGAGTAGTCAGGGTATCAATTTTGGGAGGCTCGGATCTAGTTATCCAGCAAATGAAAGGAACTTTTCTCACAAATGATCTCAAACTAAGATCTTATAGAGCTACAACAATGGAAATACTCAATACATTCTTAGAAACACAGCTAGCTAAAATCCCAAGGAAACATAACTCGCATGCTCACAGTTTGGCAACATTTGCCAGTACTTGTAAGCTGCCATTTTAGCCTTCTCATCATTTTACAGTTGAGATCAAACACAGACCAAGTGTTCTTGACAATGTAAAAAATTGGCAAGTGTTTGACAGTGACACCCAGATCAATAATTTCCTGACTTTAAAGGAAGAATTTTCCAGCATTAACATAGACACCAACACTGTTTATGAAGTTGAACAAATGCACAAAATTGAAACACACATTTCAACTGAAACAGCCACTCAAATACTACATCCAACAAGATTTACCCGCAAAGAGTTGCAAGAGCTTAAAGAAATAGACTTTGACGAAGCTGTTGAAGGGGAATCTGAGGTCATTAATTTAAAAGACAATTTTTTACCCACAGGCTTGACTCCTCTGGAAGACATTTTTAACTCAAATGACATCCCAAGGAAGCCCAAAATGCAGCCGTTAAACGCATAAATTGAGGACTGTAATATAGGAACTTAGCAAAGTCCTAAAATGATAAAAGTCTAAAACTTTGCCTCCTAACCAGAAGTTGAAATATATTGAATTGTTTAAAGAATTTCAGGATGTTTTTGCATGGAGTTATGAAGATCTTAAGTCCTATGATACTTCTGTAATTCAGCATACAATACCCCTTAAAGAAAATCAAAAACCTTTTAAACAAAAACTTAGAAGGGTCAATCATGTACTCCTTCCTCTAATAGAAAAGGAAGTCAAAAGAATGTATAAAGTTAGGATAATTGCACCCATTATATTTTCAGAATGGATCTCAAATTTAGTGCTAACTAGGAAGAAAACAAGAGAGATCAGGTTGTGTGTGGATTTGAGAAATCTGAACAAAGTCCCTTTGAAAGACCATTATCCCTTACCCAAAATGGACCACATCTTACAAAGGGTAGTAGGAGCTTCTAGAATTTCACTGCTAGATGGATTTTCAGGATTCAACCAGATTTTAGTTCACTTTGATGATCAGGATAAGACTGCATTTACAACACCTTGGGGAACTTTCAAATATGTGAAAATGATATTCGGACTCAAGAATGCAGGGGCAACTTTCCAGCGTGCAATGGACATAACTTTTGCTAAAGAAATTCATGATTTCCTAGTCATATACCTAGATGATCTCACTGCCTTTTCCAAATCAGATCAGCAACACCTAGATCATCTCAAACAGGTGTTTTTAATCTGTAGAAAGTATGGTATACCACTGAACCCAAAGAAATCATTATTTGGCCTAGAAGAGGGCAAACTGTTAGGTCACATCATCTCCAAGGATGGCATTAGAATTGATCCTGATAGAATACAAGCCATTCTGCAAGTCCCTTATCCCATAAACATCAAAGAGCTCCAAGCTTTCTTAAGGAAAATTAATTTTCTAAGAAGATTCATACCCAACTTGGCCGAACTGACAAGATTGCTGAATAATATGTTGAAGAAGGATTCCAAGGTAAAGTGGACAACAAAAGCCAAACAGGCATTTGAAGAAATCAAGATGGCTCTGACTAAAACACCAGCCCTCACAAGTCCAAAATTTGACAGAGACTTCATGATCTTTTCCTTTGCCTTAGAACATACTATTGCTGTTGTCTTGCTACAAAAAGATGATCAGGGGTGTGAAAAACCCATAGCTTTTTTCAACAAAGCACTTAGAGATGCACCTCTTAAATATCAAATCATGGAAAAACAGGCTTATGCCCTTGTAAAGGCTATTAAGGACTTTAGAGTTTATATCTTATACTCTCATATAATAGCTTATGTGCCAAATACTGTGGTCAAGGATATTGTAACTCAAGAAGGAATTGAAGGCAAAAGAGGCAAATGGGTAGCTAACATTTTGGAATATGACATTGAAATTAAACCAACAAAACTGATAAAAGGACAAGGATTAACAAAACTTATGAGTGAAACCAATTTTCAGGCCCTTGATATCAATGAACTGGATAATGAACAGGAGATGGCGACTCCACAGATCAATCAAGCCTTTTTTAATCACCTTGGTATGCTGATATTATTCATGTATTACTAAACCTGCAAGCTCCTCCAGGGTTATCCAGAACTAAGAAAAGATTTCTGAAAATGAAAGCTTCAAAGTTTTTTATTATAGATGATGCCTTGTTTTGGAAAAATCATTAAGGCATTTTACTAAATTGCTTAACAAAGGATGAAACTAACAAAGTGTTGAAAGAATTTCATGCAGGGGACTGTGGTGGACATTTGTACTGGAAATCAACTGCTGATAAAATCCTAAGGGCTAGATTTTATTGGCCCACTCTATTTGCGGATGTAAAACAGTTTTTAGCTTCTTGCCACAATGCCAAATCTTCGAAGGAAAGAAGAAGCTTCTACGTTTGCCCCTCAAGCCAATTTCCACTGAGAGACCATTTCAACAATGGGGTTTAGACTTCATTGGGGAAATCCACCCTCCATCCTCTGGCCAGCACAAATGGATCCTCACTACCACTGATTACTTCACCAAATGGATAGAGGCCATTCGTTGTAGACAAGCCAATGACTCAATCATCATGCAATTCTTCGAAACCAACATATTGTCCAGATTTGGCTGTCCTAAAAAGATTATAGCAAATAATGCTATTGCCTTCAAATCCAAGAGAATGATCAATTTTTGTCACAAGTACCACATTACCTTAGGTCACTCCACAACCTATTACCCTCAAGGTAATGGTTTAGCTGAGTCATCCAATAAGAGCTTGATCAATATCATTAAGAAATTATTGGAAGAAAACAAGAAGAACTAGCATAAAAAGATTATCAATGCACTATGGGCAAACAGATTGACCACAAAGAGATCCATTGGAACCAGCCCCTATGAATTGGTTTATGGCATGGAGGCTATATTCCCTTCATCTTTGGGAATCCCTGTAATAAAATTGCTACAAGAAGCGCAGGCAGAACCCAATGACATTCAGAGAAGAATAAATCAGACTATTCATCTACAACAGACTAGAGAAGAAGTATATCAGAGGTCTCAAGTGTTACAGGAAAAGCTAAAGAAGATATTTGACAAAAGGACTAAGGTAGAAGATTTCTTCATAGGAGATGAAGTACTGAAATGGGATTCCAGAAGGGAAGACAAAGGAAAACATGGGAAGTTTGACTTCCTATGGAAGGGACCTTATACTATTCAGGCTGCACAAGGAAACAACACTTATTTCTTAAGGAGCTTGGATGGCACAGGAGCAGAAGATGGACCAGTTAATGGTCGGAAGCTCAAGCATTATTTTGATCCAATTTGTTGATATATCAGCAGTCTAATTTGTACATAAAATTTTTTACTTTCTGCAGTTCATTACAGCAATAAGATAGGAAGGAAGATCTAGGGAACTTTAAGAAGAAGTCTAGGAATTGTGCCACCTTTTTGTGTTACCTTTTTTCTTCAAACAAAAGCTGAAGAGGAAGATTAGAGAGCTCTAAATATCAGAAAAACATTGAGACAAATTATCCCAAAACAAAGCTGCAATTGTCTGAAAGAGCTTATCAGAAATGTATATATGTCGCAGAGGTTCAGTTTTGTTACTTATAGCAAAAGGGAAATTTCAAAATATATCAAGAGGCGTACACAAGGCAATCTAACCTGCTATTCTTGACTTTTCATCAAGAAAAGCCATCCCCAAGTGGAGCCACTGTTAGGTTCCTATACCAATAGGTGTGATTTTTCATGATTGACATTGATAAGGCCTAATATGTTCAAACCTTTGGCTGGTTGCAAAGGTGTTCCATATTCTCAAGAAAGAACAAAATTAAAAAATGAAAAGAGGGTGTGCCCTAGAAGAAAAATCAAAAGCTAAGAAAAATAAGATGGTCAAAGGAAAAAAATGAAAGAAATGAACCCCAAAGAAAAGACCAGGAAAGTGTGCAAGTTCAAAAAGCCACTACCATTCTATTTTTGCAAAGAGCTTATGGAGTAAAACTGTTGATTCATGTCACAGTTGATGGATGGCCAAACAACATAATCTTGGTCAAATTCATGTTTAAATTTCTTCTCTTAGATATAGAGAATAAAACATGTTCAAACTGTTCAATCTTGGCAAGTAATTAGCTAGGTAGAGAAGCAAAGGGTCTCAACATCTAAATCTGAGCCCTTAGAAGAAATAAGGGTAGACCTAGATAGGAGGGCAGCTAAAAGAAAAGAAGACAGTAAGGGTTTGCTAGTTCAAATGCACGCATGGAAAATGGAAGAAGAAATGTTAGGAATAGTAGGTTGGGTAGGCAGTTTTGATGTTGCAGAAGCAGGTTCATGAGTACTTTGTCTTGCAAAGGTGATTCATCTCATTACCATCATCAACACCATGGTAACTATGTGGTGACAGATCAAATGATGCATGTCTAAATTCCCTTCATTCCTCTCACAACAATCACTCACTAACCTCCCCCCAGGATATTGAGATTTGCTCAATGTTCATAGACTACTCCATTTCAGGTGAAATTTAAGCAAAATGACATTTTCTCTGTGGGCCAAGAAGCCACATTTCTTGTGTAAAACATTTGTCTTCTTCTAACCCTAAGCTATCCAGCTTCACAGCTTAAAAAACCTCTCATTTCCCTTAGCCTAAGTTTCTTAACATTGTTTAAACTTAGCGCTAATTCCCTCCCCATTTTCATATTTAACACATTAACTTTATGGTATAAAACCCTATCCTTAAACCCCTTTCCCGTGTTATTATAATATATGAAAACCCCGAAATATTAATTATCCCACCTCGGCCAACTATGGCATATTTCATTGTTTTGAAGGGGATTATAGGTTCATCTGGAACCTTATAAACCCCCCCCCCCACGCGCAAATATTCAATAGTTAATTAATGTTTGGTTAATTAACGATGTAAACCCCCGACAGCCAATAGGAATTGTCCCGATACAATTAATTCATTATTTATTACCCGCCTCCCCGCGCCCTAACCCTCCGCCCGCTCCTTTCAGCGTCAACCATTGGATTTGGGCTTTCCCATCCAACAGCCCACAGTGATATCGGAGCCCCTTCGATGGCCGAAGATTAGTGCCCGATGAAAGGTGGTATTCTCGCCGTACCATGGGACGCGTGGCACCCTCCCGGTGTCATTGCGGCCCCTCCACTCGAAACAGCTTTTGTCCAAAAGTGGTGCGGAAAATACCATTTACCGCCCCCACTCCCCCTTGCTGACATCGTCACCCACGTCATTCGCCACCTCTCCTCCATGTCATCTGCCACGCCATTTGCCACATCATCTTCCGTACCCCACTACATGACAAATATTACGTCATGTTGACATCACCTGGGAAAACCGCCAAAAACCCGCTAAAGTCAAATTTTGTTAAAAAAACCCGAAAAAACCGTCGTTTTCATTCATTTTCATTCATTTGTTTCACGAGACCTGTGCATACAAATTACGTCCAGAAAGCTACAGGAGCTCCAATCCGCCACCTAGGCCACCATAATCTGGCATCCCTCTCTGCAAATCATCGTCTAGCCTACGTATTACTCTCATGCGCGCCCAAGAACACATGTATTTACTCAATTGCCTCCAAACCCTGTGTCTTTCCGGTTTTTTCTCTGAATTATACCCATAGAACCAAAAATCGAACGAACTCAGTCTATAATTCTGAGAAAATACACCCAACCAAAGCTCTTTTGTCCATTTTTCCACAAAAAACCCGACTTCCAGAGCCAAAAACACAGTGGGCAAACATGAAAACTCCTGCACCCGTGGCCCTCAATGTTGCGCCCCTAAACGCACCCCATAAAGAGCTGGAATGGTTGCCCCTGGCTGACAGAGATTTCCAGATTAATGACTTAATTGCCCAAAAGCCTCACCTCCAAGCTTTTTGTGAAATTAGAAATAGCTACCGCAGCAATGCCGATGTCTATGGAATTTGGGAGTCCAACATGCCCATGTACTACCTCCCCTCAGTTAATGTTCTCCCTGATCTCATCCACCAATGCCATGCCAATTATGAGCCCACTCAAAGAGCAGTTATGGCCCCTTCTGGAACTGTCCTCTTTTACATCACCCCTGAATCCATAAATGAAATGCTACACTTCAGGCCCACTTAACCTCTAACTCCTCTTTCCATGGGATTTTTGCTTGACCAAGGTGCCAAATTGTCCAGTTCAGAGATAACTAGATTAACTCAATTGTTCATGAGACCGGATTTCCAGCACCGAGGCCCACCTCCTTATCTAGATACTTGGTTCAATGAAGCAGGAAAATTCATTATAGACATGATATCCTACATCTTTGGATTTAAAACTAGTGAGTATGTTGATGAGACTACCTTAGGTTTGTTGTCTATGTTTACTCCAGGACAGCCCCCTGCTGTCAAATATGATTACGCCACCTTCATAACTGATAAGATCCATGAACAATTCATGAGCCTAGACAGAAAAAGAGTGTTTAAATACACATCATACATATATCATTTGTTGTTGTACAATCAGCCAGATAGTTTTCAAATTCCCATTAGAAAACTGGATTCCAAAGGGGAAAGAAGGTCTGTGATATTTTGGACCTCAGTCTTTCACCATATTTCTGGCTCTCCTTACAGCTACTGTGAATTCATTGATTTGTTCATACATCCAGCCTCTTCCTTATTGATGACAACTCCTCCTACTAGACTCTCTAGTGAAATGCAGAAAATTTTACAGCTCTCCAAAAGCTACAGTATAGGTGACTGGTACTTATACCAGAATCACACTAAACTCAAAATATATGGTTGTGAGCTGTGTCCCTACAAGCTACCCATATTTGTGCCTATGAGACTGTTTGCACTGGAGTATTTCAGGCAGTTTATCCATGCAGACATAACCCACTTATGCGGTGCTAAGAAAAAGGCACAGCTCAAAATAAGAAATCAATTGGGCCCTTTTGTCTTCAATAAAAGGGAAGCCTAGGAAGAGGCTGATAAGATTTCAGGGGAGCGACTTAAGCTGAAACAAAGTTTTTATTGGGGACCATATGACCCCGGTCATTTTATAAGTTATAGGAAAGTCAAAAACAACCTATCGCCATATGTTCATCACGAGATCCCTGAGATTCAACAGTATGCTAATCAACAAGAATGGGTAGAAGGCACATTAGTTGAAGAAATTACTAAGGAAGAGAAATTGGAAAAAGCCATGAAAGAGCTTGAAAAAACACTTGACCTGGACTCTTTTGGACAGGTATCTTTCGAGCTGCCTCAGCACACAGGAGGTGATACATCCTTTGCCGAGACTTCTCAGCAGTCCATACAAAAAGCCAGCACAGGGTCAGCAAAGGGAAAGGAGGTAATAGACCCAGAGCAGGAAACAATGACAGACCAGCTAGCTATATCAAAGGAACAAGGCAAAGGGCAATGTCCTTCAACACAAACAAAGGCACCTGAAATCCCTGCACTACAAACTCCTCTAAATGAGGAAAGAGGAAAGAAAAGGGACAGGCAAGAAGACACACCTATCAGTGGACCACCAGAACAGCCAGGGGAAAAGAGGCAAAAGTTAAATCCTTACTCTGAAGATGAACTCTTGGAAGAAACAACAAGCAGCCTAAGGTGTGAAGAAATGAATGAACAACAAACTTCTCCAATGATGGGCACATCAGCTAGCTCATACCAGCAAGAGCTAGAGAGGCAGCAAAGTGTGGAATTTTCATCCACCGGGCCACAAACCAAGCAGGGTTCTGACATTAAGAGAACATTTACTGAAATAAAGGTAAAGAATGAGCCAATAAGGATTCAACTTTATAATCAATTGCTGAGAATGGCCCCCACTAATCAACAAAGGTTAATGTCAGCATATGACATTCAAGAAGGAAAAATGACCCTTAGTCACTTTAAGCCTAAAATGCAGCAACCACAATCAGCTGCTGATTATATCAAGACCAATCTGGAAGTCCTCTCCAAAGACATCCATCCAATGGACCAGATTGAATTGCATAAGCAAACCGGAGAAATGGTGTACTCCACCTTGGCAGACAAGGCATTATTAGCTCACAAATTGCAGAATTCATTGCACAACACCTCTGCCAAATTAGAGTTGGAAAAGGCTTCTTCATTAGCCAAGGATAACATGATTCAATCCTTGGAAGAAATTATCATTGCGCTGGGACATGATCCCAAGGATGCCAAGGGCATAAAAGCACTAATAAAAAAGAAGGAAGAAGACATTGCAGCTCTCAGAAAACAGCTCAAGCTGCCTATTACCATGCATCCCCAAACTACAGAAATTGTTGAGCAAAAATCACAGGAAGATATGATGGACCTGCTGATGAAAATGAATGAGAGATTAGCAGAAACAGAGCAGGCATTGGAGAAAGCAATGAAATAGAAGCAGGGAGAGTCAACCTCCCAGCCACCTCAAATAAATCCAACAGTCACAACTGCTCCTCCTACAGTTATAACAGCAGTGCCTCCCACTGTCTCAGCAACAACAACAACAGCAGGTAGCATCACTACTATGACAACAGAACAGTTGATCAAGGCTATGGAGGATTCAAAACTCCAAGTATTAGAACTGAAGGAAGCCAGAGAGAAATTGGCAAAATTAGAAGTGATTTATGACAAATCAAAAATGACTTTGGCAGAAAGAACAAGAGAGGTAAAAGCATTGGAAAACAAGGTAAGATCCTTAGAAAAGGATCTTTCTCTTCACAAACCTCTAGCAGAAATCAAGAAGATCTTGTGGGCTAATATTGGGCAATCCATCACTGGTCAATGGAGATCAATACAAAAAATCCATGAGCAAATTAACTTGATAGTACTAGCCCAAGTAGAGATTCAAAAGGCTAGGACATTATTGGGACACATGCCCGAATAGGCCAATAGGCTAGTACATTTTTTAAATACCCACACCAGTGAAGAACTAGCAGCACTGGATATCAGGGACAGGACAGACACCATTTTGACAGTTAAAAAAGTGTTGACCATGAGGAATTTCATACAAAATCTGGAGAGAAAGTGCCAAGAGATGCAACTAGAAATAAATGCTTTTACAGAGAGGTTTGCAATTTTGCAAGAAAAGGGTCTGCCCAGTTTATTAACCAATGATCATAAACAGATGACACATGCTAACGATGCTCACAAGGTGAATACATATGTTACAAATCAAATCACAGCCTCAACAAGCACTTCAGAAGAAAGAGCACTCCCATCAGGACATAGCCTGTATGACAGTTTGGAAAATCTGTTTTATATTTAACATGAAATAAAACACATTTTCACAGTCCAGCCCAATTTCTTCAGGTATACGGAAGTTGACGAAACATGATCAGGGGCTCATGTCCCAAGTGTCGTAAAATGCTCAAAAATGAAAGTGCTTAGAACTAGCTTGAACCTGAACGACCGGATAGTGCTCGTCCTCTTGATTCCAGCCCCGCAAACGGTTCGAAAAACGGTCACCGTATGTGAAAGTTATGTCAAAAACAAAATCGCCCAATAACCCTTAATTTTTTAATTTTCAAAAAAATATATATATATATATATATATATATATATTCCACAGAATATTCCTTTTGGGCGGGCCAATCAGAAGCCGCCACGTGGCTCAGGTGACATCAGCACATCCTATGGGCGCGTTGTAAAATTTTTTGGCATTAGCAAGTTTCGAACCCACTACCTGCCTTCCACAAATCCAACGCCTTACCGTTAGGCTACGAAGGCGACCCTTGGTAAATGGGCGGAAAAACTGTATATGAGTTTTAAATTTGGTTTAGGGCGGGAAGAAAACGGGCCAGCCCCATACCATATGACCATCGCCCAGAAACCGTGGGCTTCGCCCTAACCGCCGGCACAAAATCCGAGGTAAACCACCAACTCGCATTTTATGGTCACATGCACATTAATTAACTACAGTTAGACTGGCGGATTTTTTGGCGGAGCGCCAAATTTGGGCGGTCCCGCCATAATTGGCGGAGCTAACTGGCCGTAACTAAAGTTAGCTGGAGTTCTTTTAGGGGAGACTGGCAGTTGGGAGTAAATAGCCATAACTTTGGCTAGGAAAGGCGGTTTTGGATGATTTTTTTTTTTTTTTTTTTTTTATTTGGGTATTTTCGACCTTCTGGAGCCATTGGCAGAGGTCTTACAACATTCTGAGGTCATTTGCATAGGTTTTGGAGCCGTGGAAGTTCTAGGAGCCACTAGGGCCCAGTATTGTGGGAACTGTATAGAGTTGCAGGTATCCATTGGAGGTGAACCAGCAGTCAATCCTGAAGGATTCATGTGTTCTGAATCCATTTTTACAGTCTATTTCACCTGTAGAGACTTCTATTCAGCTGTATATTCATTTTTAGCATTTAATTAAAATGAAGACAGGCCCATTTGGGAGCCTTGGACCCAGCAGACGTAGCCCAGGAGGGGTGAACTGTTTCATCAACTTCTTTTGCATATGTGGTTGATTTATTTTGCAGAACAAATTTGTTTTAATGTGTTAAACAGTAAAAGGAAATAATTTTGCTATGCTTGAATGGATCATGAACAGCTGAAAATTTCATTTGTTGCTTTACTGCAAGACATGGGCATCTTTTAAACATGTTTACTACTGAATTGAATACCTTGCAAACCTTTTTCAAGTAGTTTCAAATTCAGATCAAGTTGGTATCAGAGCTATGTTGTTGTTTCTTTGTATCAAAAGCAGTCAAATAAGCTATAGACAGAGGCCAAGACCAAGACCAAGACCAAGACCAAGACCAAAGAGGAGATCAAGAAATTTGGTAAGGTTACCTTAACATGGACTGACTTTCTGTTAGCCATTAAAAAACAATTTTATCCTCTTGCTCACATGCAGAAAGCCATTATGAACTGGCAAAATTTCAGACAACTTAAGGGTCAGAGTGTCCAAGACTACACCTAAGAATTCAGGAGAAGAGCTCTTTTGTTAGGGGTAGATTTACAGACCCAGGAAACCTTGTTGAAATATATTGGTGGCTTGCATAGCTACCTTAGACACACCATCTTGATGTTTAACCCTACTAGCTTGAATGAGGTTTGTGTCCAAGCTACCCATTTAGAGGCAAGGGGAAAAAACACATTTGAAGAGGGTAGAAACAAGCCCGCCAAGGGGAAAAACAAAGAGAAAACCTCCAAGGGAAAGGGC
>APFE031217253.1:818-56589 GCA_000404065.3 Pinus taeda | reverse complement strand
ACCTATGTTTAATGGTGAAGTGAATGCAGAAAAGCTTGACAACTGGATTAGGCAGTTGGAAGTTTACTTGAGGATCCAGAATATGCATGATGATGCCACAAAGATTCAGTTGGATTCTTTGAGAATGGATGGAGCAGCATTGGTCTGGTGGGAGGCCAAGACCAAGGAGGAGATCAAGAAATTTGATAAGGTTACCTTAACATGGACTGACTTTCTATTAGCCATTAAAAAACAATTTTATCCTCTTGCTCACATGCAGAAAGCCATTATGAACAGGAAAAATTTCAGACAACTTAAGGGTCAGAGTGTCCAAGACTACACCCAAGAATTCAGGAGAAGAGCTCTTTTGTTAGGGGTAGATTTACAAACCCATGAAACCTTGCTGAAGTATATTGGTGGCTTGCATAGCTACCTTAGACACACCATCTTGGTGTTTAACCCTACTAGCTTGAATGAGCTTTGTGTCCAAGCTATCCATTTGGAGGCAAGGGGAAAAACACATTTGAAGGGGGTAGAAACAAGCCCGCCAAGGGGAAAAACAAAGAGAAAACCTCCAAGGGAAAGGGCAAAAAGAATGCATCTATCAAACAGGAGAGTGAGAAAGTGATCTGTAAACATTGTTCTAAACTAGGCCATGAGGAGAAAAACTGTTGGAAATTACATCCTGAAAAAAGACCTCAATTTAACAAATCCAAAGGGAAACAGAAAATTGCTGCTACTACATCTACACCACAAGATTTAGGGGATGATTGAGGTGATGAAACCAAAATTATAGCCATGGGTTTGAAAAACTTGAAGGGAAAAGAAATGGAAAGTCAAGCCAGCACAAGTACCTCAAACTGTCATGTACAAGCTCCTAATGAGAAAGAAAGAATTGAACTATTTCATGTGAGGGTGATTTCAAAACATACTAAGATTGACACACTTTTTGATAATGGGTCACAAGCAAACCTTATATCAGAAGACTTGGTCAAGCAGCTTAAACTTGAGACTGTTCCACATCCGAAGCCATATCCACTTGGATGGATTTGCAAGGATGCAAATTTACAAGTTTCAAGAAAGTGCACATTGCATTTTGCAATTACTGCACATTTTATTGACACAGTTGAACTTGATGTGGTACCTTTTGATATAGCAGGAATTGTTTTGGGAAGTCCTTACTTGTTTGACAGGAAAGTTATCTTTCATCGCCATGAAAACAAATATCATCTTTTCAAAGATGGCGAGGAGTTCATTGTTAGAGCTCATCGCAAGAAGACAAATATAGCGATGGTGAATGCAGGACAGGTAAAAAGGCTGGTCAATTCAAGTAAGAATTTTGTTCTTCTTATGATTAAGCCCAAGGTTGATGTGAATCATGAGTCATTTGAAAATTGTGATCCAAAACTTAAATTAGATCTGTATGATGTAGTTGATGCATATCATGAGATGTTTCAGGAGCCAACAGGTTTGCCTCCTAAGAGGGAGAATCAGCATGAAATCCATTTGCATCCAGATTGTCCTCTTCCAAACATAGGCATGTACCACATGTCTATTATGGAGAATGCTGATATAAAGAAGCAAATCAAGGATCTGTTGGACAAGGGTTTCATAAGGCCAAGTACTTCACCATGTGGGTCACCGATTGTACTGATTCCAAAGAAAGATGGCACTTGGCGTATGTGTGTTGATTTCAGGGCCTTGAACAAGATAACGGTAAAGAATCGTTACCCACTCCCAAGGATAGATGATTTGCTAGACCAGTTGAAAGATGCTCGATATTTCAATAAGTTAGACTTGCGCAGTGGATATCATCAAGTTAGAATTGAAGAAAGTGACATTTGGAAGACAACGTTTAAAACCAAACAAGGACTCTTTGAATGGCTTGTGATGCCGTTTGGTTTGTGCAATGCACCTGCAAATTTCATGCGGGTAATGGATGATGTCTTGCGTCCTTTTCTTGATGATTTCGTTATTGTCTACTTAGATGACATCTTAATTTTCAGCAAGTCTAGAGAAGATCATGTCATGCATGTTAGAAAAGTACTTGATGTTTTGAAGAAGAATCAGTTATTTCTTAAAATGTCAAAGTGTGAATTTGGAAAGACTTCTTTGATTTATTCAGGACACATCGTAGGAGGAGGTGCTTTGAGAATTGATCCTGCTAAGATTGAGGCTATTGTGAAGTGGCCTACTCCCAAATCCATAACAGAGGTAAGAAGTTTTTTGGGTGTAGCTCAATATTGGAGGAAGTTCATCTCTAACTTCTCTTCTATAGCAGCTTCTGTGCATGCAGTGACAAGTGTGAAGCATGCTTTCCAATGGGGAGGCAAGCAGCAAAAAGCTTTCAAATCTTTGAAAGAGAAGATTAGTTCAGCTCCGGTCTTTGCATTACCAGATTTGAGACAGCCATTTGAGATACAAACCGATGCTAGTGATTATGCCATGGGTGCAGTTCTTCTACAGCATGGTAAGCCTATTGCTTTTCATTCTGAAACTTTTAATGGTGCTGCTGTGAATTATCCTACCTATGATAAGGAGTTGTATGCATTGGTACAAAGCGTCAAAAAGTGGAAACACTATTTGATGGGCAAAGAAACTGTTATACATACCGACCATCAGCCCTTACAGTACTTGCAATCACAAAGCAAGTTACAACAGCCACGACACTTCAGATGGATGGGCTTCTTGCAACAGTTCCATTTGGTAATAAGGTACAAGAAAGGTGCTCCGAATAAAGTTGCTGATATGCTTTCAAGGCCTATTATTGGTGCTGTTACTTTACTTAAGAATGATTCCATTGTACATGATAGTTACATAGAACAGTATGCATCTAATGATGACTTTAAAGATGTGTATGCTAACTTGAGTAAAGGGAATCATGTAGATGAAAATGACTATCACATGCATAAAAAATTGTTGTTTCATTTGGAAAAGTTGTGTATACCACAGGGGGAGAGAATAAATGTCATAAGAGAAGCTCATTCTTCTCTTATTACTGGCCATTTTGCTGTAAGCAAAACAGTTGCAGATCTACAGAGGTATTGTTATTGGCCTCGCATGGTAGATTCTGTTTCAAGGTTCATAAGAGGTTGTTCATTATGTGCTACAAGCAAGCCTAGTAATAGGAAGCTTGGCTTGTATATTCCTTTGTCGGTACCTTCTAGACCATGGGAGAGCATCTCTATGGATTTTGTAGGAGGTTTTCCAAAATCTAGAAAGCAACATGATTATTTTAATGTAGTAGTTGATCGTTTCAACAAAATGTGTATACTTATGCCTTGTAAGAAAACTATAACTGCTGAACAAACTGCTGAATTATTTTTTCATCATGTATGGATTCACTTTGGTTTGCCTACTTCCATTATTAGTGACAAGGATTCCAGATTTGTGGGGAATTTTTGGTCCAACCTATGGGAGATGATGGAAACAAAGTTGAAGAAAAGTACTGCTTTCCATCCGCAAACAGATGGACAAACCGAAGTTGTGAACATAACCATTGTGCACCTCTTGAGAGGATATTGCAGCAAGCATCCCAAGCTTTGGGATGAACATTTGCACTACATACAACATGCTTACAACCGTGCCAATCACTCTTCCACAAACACCTCACCGTTTAAAGCTTGTTTTGGTTACTTGCCCAAATCACCTCTTGATTTCATTCTTGAGAAAAATGTTGCCATTGAGGGACATAGTGATATTGACAAAGCTCGTTCATTCATTGAAAGAATTCAACAAATACATCAGCAAATTCAAGAACAACTTGAGAAGAGTCAAGGCAAGTACAAGGAAAGACACGACAAGCATAGAGTCGATCACAAGTTTCAAGAAGGGGATGAAGTATGGCTGTACATTAGTAAGGAAAGGAGGCAAGGAGAAGGTAAAAAGTTGAAGCCTATTCATTATGGTCCATTCAAAATCCTCAAGAAGGTTCGAAATAATGCTTTTCAATTAGATTTTCCTTCCTACATGCAAATGTATTATGTTGTTAATGTGGAGAACTTACGTTTGTATGAACCTCCTTTAATCGCTGATCATGAAAGCGTTGTTCAACTGCCATCTATAGAATATTTCTTGCCAGAATTCTTAGATGAGCTGAAAGAAGATACAATCCTTGACAGAAGGACACACACTTCAAGGAGGGGCAATGTGGATTATGTTCGGGTTGGTTTCAAAGGAAGCAAATTGAACAAGGCAAAGTGGATGGAGGTGGACAGAGTGAGGGTGCTATACCTTCACCTCTTTAACAGGTAGTTGAAGGCTTTTGGGGTCCAAAAGCTTCCCAATGGGGAGGCGTGATCAGGGGCTCATGTCCCAAGTGTCGTAAAATGCTCAAACATGAAAGTGCTCAGAATTAGCTCAAACCCAAACGAATGGATAGAGCTCATCCTCCTAATTTCGGTGCCGCAAACAGTTCGAAAAAAGGTCACTGTATGAGAAAGTTATGCCAAAACAAAATCGCCCAATAACCCTTAATTTTTGAATTTTCAAAAAAAATAAAAAAATAATATTCCACATAATATTCTTTGGAATATTCCATGAAATATTCCTTTTGGGCAGGCCAATCAGAAGCTGCCACGTGGCCCAGGGTGACATCAGCAGGTTCGGATGCGTATACAAAACTTTTGGTAATGAGGTTCGATCCCATGACCTCTAGTTCAACACGTCCACGCCTTACCATTAGGCCAAACAGCTGGTTCTTGTTTGAAAGGCGGATCAAATTGTATTTAAATTTTGAAAACGGTTTGGGCGGGAAATGAAAGGGGCTAGCCCCTAAGGGCTAGCCCTGCATCCATATGACCACAGACGAAACCGTGGGCTAAACCTTAACCGCCCAGCACAGAATCCGAGGCAAACCACCAGCGACTTTTCTGGTCACATGCAGGTTTAACGGGCTGTTAACTGGCAGTTCAGTTGGCGAAACTTTTGGTGGAGCAGCGAATTTGGCGGACCCGCCATAATTGGCGTAGTTAACTGGACTCCAACTAAAGTTAGCTGGAGTGTTTCTAGGCATAAATGGAGGAAAACTTTAATGGGCCATAACTTTGGCTAGGAAAGGCGGTTTTGGATGAACTGTTTTTTGATTTTGGGTATTTTTGACTTTCGGAAGCCATTGGCATAGGTTTGACAGTCATCTGAGGTCATTTGCAGAGGTTTTGGAGCTGTGGAAGTTCTAGGAGCCACGAGGGCCCAGTATTGTGAGAACTGTATTGGGTTGCAGGTATCCATTGGAGGTGAACCAGTAGTCAATCCTGAAGGATTCAAGTGTTCTGAATCCGTTTTTACAGTCTATTCCACCTGTAGAGACTTCTATTCAGTTGTATATTCATTTTGAGCATTTAGTTAAAATGAGGGCAGGCCCATTTGGGAGCCTTGGACCCAGCAGATGTAGCCCAGGAGGGGTGAACTGCTTTATCAACTCCTTTTGCATCTGTGGTTGATTTATTTTGCAGAACAAATTTGTTTTAATGTGTTAAATAGTAAAATGAAATAATTCTGCTATGCTTAAATGGATCATGAACAGCTGAAAATTTCATTTGTTTCTTTACTGCAAGACATGGGCATCTTTTGAACATGTTTTTTACTGAATTGAATACCTTGCCAACCATTTACAAGTAGTTTCAAATTCAGATCAGTGGCTGATCAAACTTTGCTACATGGAAGATCGGGTTGGAAGTCATATTGGATGATAATGATGTTATGGAATATGTGGAAGGAAAAACCCCCAAGCCACTGAAAAATACTCCTGCTGCTACCAAGTCCAAATGTAAGAATGGTGAGCTCAAAGCCAAGAAAATTCTTATTGATTCTTTGAAAGATCATTTGCTTACTTATGTTGGAAAATTGAAGAAGTCTAAGGATATCTTTGAAAAGTTGGTTGGGATGTATGGTCAACAATTTGAATTGCATCCTTTCCTTGAAGAATTTGTTGAAAATGTAACTAGTTTTGGTCTTCAAAATTGTTGTACTCATTTCAATATGTATCCTATGTAACAAATAAGAAAATAAAATAAAAGTTATTATTATTAAAGCATGGGTTTCATGCTCATTATTGATGTTCTTCTAGGTAAAAGCATGTTCTTTGTGCTTCTAGGATTCATTAGGTCCAAGAATTTATTTTCTTGAGTCAAAGGAGTCAACATCATGTTTATAAGACCCTTCTGGGAAAAAAATATATTTGTAAAAAGAACCATTTTTGAGTCTAGAAAGTCCTGGAAGCTCCAAAGTACAAGACAACCTAAAGGAGGGAGTTCAACCCCTTGAGAAGGCTATATAAAGAAGCAACTCGACCTCATTTGGAGTCACTCACTCACACAAGTCTGATCTATCAAGAAAGGGTTCAATTTGACGCTGGGAAAAGCAATAAATAAGAGTGAAGGTCTTGGAGAAGGACAAAGGACAAAATATCTTGTTTTTGGGCTCTATCTCTCTCACACGTGCGAAAATCTAGGTTTTCTATAATGTCCCGAATAAAGAAAATTTGGAACAAGCCCTTCACATAAAATTTTCATTCATAAACAATAGATTTCCATGTAAAAACCCGAACACTGGAAATTCGATAGAAATAATAAAGCACATAAAATCTCATTGAAAGATCAAAACATGCAGAATCATGAGAAATGCAACAACAAAATCTAGCGTTATTATATATAGAGAAATATGTGCCAATACAACAACTGGAAACAACCCTCCAATATATGCTATAATGTCGATGCCGACCTCCCAACTGAAATAAGAAATTAATCACTACACCTGTGGATTCTGAATAAAACTACCAAGTGGAGATGGGTGCTTGCCCAATCTCTCTAAATCACCCGAGGGTTTTCGTTCCGAGGCTACTAATGGAGTAGAGAATCGGGTTCTAAACCTCTCATACAAGAAACAATACTCAATCCAAGATGTCTCCAAATGACCTTCTCATCCTCTTTTATAGATCTCATG
Organism: Pinus taeda; assembly: GCA_000404065.3. Taxonomy (NCBI): domain Eukaryota; kingdom Viridiplantae; phylum Streptophyta; class Pinopsida; order Pinales; family Pinaceae; genus Pinus; species Pinus taeda. The sequence continues at coordinate 49,668 of APFE031217253.1, read as the reverse complement.
GATAGATCTCCAAGCCTCTAGAAACATATTATTTTATTATTATTCTAGAAACTCCTCTATTGACTTTATCAAGTGACCTTTTAATTTTATTTTATTTCACTTAAGTCACTTTTGGCCCTTTTTCTCCAATTAATTATTTTTCCCTAGTTAAATGACTAACTAAAGTCATTTTTAACTAAGGAAAATGGAAAATCACCCACCATACTCTTTTTGGCCATTGAAAGTATCTTCTCAGCGTCTCATCCTATAGATCTGCTCATTCAGGTTCCAATGAGCTATTACATTGAGGTGTTCTATTAATTAATCTCCTCGAAATGCCACCTCGAGCATAATTAATTAAGTTATGCCAAATAATAACACTGATTTTTGAAAGTTGTCGGAATGTGACGAAACAAAAGACAAATCGTGTGGATGATGGAATATGCCAAGCCAATGCCATCAAATCACATAAAAACTCCTCAAAACTCCATCCGGACACCTAATGACATAAATCTGCTCCACTGACCTAGCCATCCCCTGCCTTGGAAATCCACCTTGGCTATGCTATGAAGAAGGATAAAAATGGGGATATGATTGTCCTCCCACCCCAATATTGCTTGCCCTGTAGCAATCCAAATATGTGGACCAATCTAGTGTCCCGACGCAACTAAGACCTAATGCCCGGATCCCATATGAACCATTGGGTGATGCTCTGCTCCTATGTCAACCCATCATGAATGGACCCCTCAATCCCTGGATCTTAGACCAATCTTTGACTGAACCTGCTACTAATAGATCCACCTGGATCCCAATGTCACCAAGAAAGAGCATCAATGCTCCATCGCTCCTGCTGTGCTATAGCTTCGACTATGAATGTTGCCCCCCCCGCCCCCAACTGTGTACTAGTTCATCACCTCCCTCTAATCCCACTTCAGGCATAGGACAAGGTCATCCCCACTCTACTAATGTACGACTAATGCTATGGAAACACTGGTGAACTGTAGGTCCACCTTCCACTACTCACTGAAACATATAGTAACCTCCTCATCTAAGTGCCTTTGTTTTATTATGCCCTGAACTAAGGTTGATTCTCCATTAAAAGAATACCAACTCATGATCTCTCACCAATCTAGTGTATGGACACCTGTGCAAGTGATACGTATGTTATGCTGAAACTGGTCCATGCTCAACCCCTGAGGCTTTTTTTGGTCAATCAAAACATGTTCGATAAATTCAGCCTTCCTCCCTCTAATGGAAAGAAGTGGGCACATTGTGCTGTAAGCCCTATCTATATACTCTTGGAGAGGGTTTCTCCCTGAAAGTCCTACAACTTTGCTAGCTGCCCATGCATCTACCCACACCTCATTAGTGGGTCAGCCCAAAGATGGATGTACCACCATCTCCAACAACTCTTGTTGTCTACTAGCCTCCTGCAAGACTACCCTATCAATCTCCAACATCTCCTAAGGACAAGTGTCTGCAAATACTGCCTCCCTGGAGGCTACCTACACATCTGTTTTCTCCACTCCAATGGTTGGCCCCAATGGTATCTTTTCATCCTCGATCAGGGCTTAACATAAGCCACTAACTGGCTCTCCAACACAGGCCCATCCCGCACACTATGTGTGTCATCTGTCTCATGCTCCTCTATGTGCTTGCTATGCTGAATCATTAGTCGCTCATCTGCTCCTGAATCTCCTTCCCTCATGGGAACAATCAATTTCTCGTCATACTCCTATACCACACATGGATGCATATTTGAGCTACTGACATCAACTCCACATGACTCCTCGTGCTCCTCAGAGGTATCATCGTATGAACCCATGGACCCATCCAAAGAAGAGTCCTCACCCTGAAAGTTAGAAGGAATCTCCTTTTGCTCTACCTCTGTCATCTCCCCAGCGTCTCTCATGCATGAGTGGTTAGGTCCCCAAGGTCCCTTTCACATAAAGCAAAGTCCCTTCCTCCTCATCTCATTCTTGCTGCATGATCCCCTAATCCTGAGCCGCCCCTCCCTGGTCAACTATCTCTTAAACAACCCAATGTTCTGCTCAACCAACCTCTTGGCTAGTTCATAAGCAGTAGGTGAGACCAACTATTATCTCCTCCAAACAAACAACAATCGAGACTGTAACTCCCGACAAATGGCATCACGACCTCTCATACATGATGACAGTATGGATTGCATGTGTGATATGACTGTGTCAGGATGATGTTTCCTAATGTTGAAGAAGCATTGAACATCTGTAGGATCAAACCATCACGCTCTAGATCTAACATGATTTCATATTTCCTAGTCATGGCCATAATTTTCAAAACCTTAAGCTTCTTCCCAAATGTAGGACCTGCACTGTTGTCCAAATCCTGAAAAGTATCTACTATCAACTTGAAATCTCTCCTCATAACTTCATCATTGAAAGGATGTATCGGTGCAGTCAGTGTTATGATGTGACTAAGACAATATTCAACTGAAAGCCTAACCCCTTGAGAAGGTTCCTCCAAGAACTTGGGTTGTATGAGAGCAAGCATAGCTAGTCTTAGAGCCCAAATTAATTTCTTTCCCTCTAACTGACTCACTTTGGAAATGAAGGCATCTAGTTCATCAAGTTTGAAGAGATCTTTCCATGTGACCCTCATGTGCTTCAAATCTATCCCTAGTGCAAATATTTTGTGCCCTATTTCCTGCCTCTTCTGCACATCCTTTGGCTGTGCTTTTTGAAGAATGGCATACTTTGAGAAGGGTCTGTGGTTTGTTGCTGCTAGTTTATTAAGGGATTTTCGGAAGGTTTGATCCATATTTAGTTTAATGATGGCAAGCTTATCAAGCTATGACTTGAATGACATACTTCTTACAACACAACCTCCAACAATGTTTACAAGGCCATACAATGGCGATGGATAAGCTTGGAGGCTCAGGAATTTGACATGGTATCAATAATTAATATAACAATCTAGTATAGACCAAAAGTAAGACTCAAACAACTTATATGAGACATTATTGACAAATACAGGGTTTAATAATGCGTATATTGAAGCATCAATATGTATGGTTGTGCTACTTTTGGGCATTGTAAAATACCAAATGGACATCATTTATCAAATAAGTCTTGCCCTCCAAACAAGCAGAGTGAGCTTCCAATTGATAATAATTTCACCAACTGAGTTATGAGAACAATTTGGCCTTCTTTGAGCTTCTAAGGGCATAATGGCATAGAACAAAAAGATCTTGGGTATTAAACCCAAAAATAAACAAGAATCGTGGTAAAGGGAATGCACACCAACACATGGAGGATAAATTCATCATATTGCAAGCCCATAAATTGCACATACATAACAGTGCACCATTTCAATCATCCAATCTACTTGGAAGCACAATGTACACAAAGATATAGAAGCATAGAACATGATAATATGCTTAGTGTATTAATTTCCTTTGTTTTCAGCATTTGCACACCAATACCGGTGAGCTTAAGTCGATTGCAAATTCCCCGAATATTCGAGAATCCAATGGACATGGGCGCGGTCAAAAACATGACCCTGTGAAAAAGGCTCTCCCAACAACAAACAACTCAGAAAATGGAAGCTGCACCGGTTTCGATCCCCTTTTCTATACACAAGCGAGAAATCGATGGTGGCCCGTTGGTCGAGTGACTCCGTCCCTCACCTTCCTAAGGTCAAGACCTTCCATAAGTAAGAACCTTTCCTTTGTAGGGTGAGCCTTTCTTCCTCTTCCCTAGGTTGAGCCATCCTTCCTAACCCTTATGGTCGAACCTCGATGAAGATCGTCAAAAGTGGTTCATCCCGGATAGATCCCCTTGAATATCTAATATGTAGTCTTGCCTGTCTATCTTAACGGTCCTGCGTTCCTATTTGGATTATTGGACTTGCCAATCTCTTAGGTCGCTATGGATTTCGCCAAACCTCTTGAACAACTGGCTTGCTTTCTTATTGTGTTCCCATCCTAAGGGCTTGCTAAGGAAGGGTTATTTAGAGAGTGGTCACACTGGAGGGCAATGGGCGGGCTTATGAGGCTTGGGTTTTCTTGTCAAGTAAGTTTAGGCAGAAGGAGCTAATAATTCATTTCCCATATAATATGAATTGCTCTTGTGGTCATTTACCCGTATCTAGTCTGTTCTGAATGAGGTAGGAACTATGGTCGTTTCTTTTGATACCCCCAACAAAATAGCGCTCCATCTTAAATAATCTCGATCCCCTCAGAGAATCATCCTCCTCTCATGCATGACAAGTTTTGAGTCTCTCGAATGGAAGTGTGATGGCACAACGAAACCTATTCAGCCTCTCCAAGAAAATGTTGGATGCTATCAATGATACGTCTCCTTCTTACAAGAAGAGATAGAATAATGGCTCATTCTACTTACGGTTTACCTCTGAAATTTTCTACAACGGTTCCACCGACACTGATAAGCCAGACCAACATGATCACAACCATTGTACCGGTACTGACAACACCCGGCGCTATCATTGCATCAGATCCGTCGGCATTAACAATTCGCTCGCTGGGTGGTCCAGGACAAGCTTGCTGACTGGAGTCGTCTAATGGAATGAGCTCATAGGAACAGTTCTTCTGCGTGTGGCTTAGAAAGCCCAACATGGCAGGTCTTTGACCGAATTCGACATAGGTTTTCAAAAATTAATTTTTCTTCGGTTTTTCTAGTGCGTATTCCCTGACTTTCTGAATCTTCATTGGGATTCGTTGTGTTTGCTACGAGTGTCTATCGCTCCAACGCACTTCGAGCTTCAAGGGAATGCATAAACTATGCACACATTTCTCAGGCTAATGACTCATTCATCTCGCATGCATATCGCCCGACCGCTCGTTCCACTTCTCTCCGGTGTATCCAACACTGCACAGACTCCCCGATGGATACAAAGACTCCACAATGGAAACTCACCCTCCAGTTTTTCCTTGGCACAGGCGCTGGAAATATTCCATTGAACCTTTAATGCTCAATGCATCAACGCAGGTGTACACACAAATTTCCCGTTAGGAAATTGTATGCATACATTTGCATCTAGTTTCATTATGTCCTCCATCCCATATAGCCACTACACAGTTCGTTTAATTTATGCGTGGTCAAATATTAGGATCCACAAATTCTTGACTCTTTAATCAAGTTGTCGAACGATGATTAAGCAGGCCACAAAACTGATGAAAATTTGGTTAACACTTTGCAACATAAAATTTGTAGAGTAGTCAAGGCGGCAAATAGAACTTGGTACCCTCAAAATGAAATTAAACACCTTCGACCAGTCTGTAATTGGAATCGAAACCATGACCACTGAAGTCTCACAAGTTGAGCTAAGACCAATGCTTCGATACCACTCTAATGTCCCAATTGAAGAAAATTTGGAACAAACCCTTTACATAAAATTTTATTCATAAACAATAGATTGTTATGTAAAAACCCATACACAGGAAATTCGATAGAAACAATAAACCCACAAATTGCACATAATATATCATAGAAAGATCACAACATGTGGAGCCATGAGAAATGCAGCAATAAAATCCAACTTTATTATATATAGAGAAATATGTGCTAATACAACAGCTGAAAACAACCCTCCAATATATGTTATAATGTCGATGCCAACCTCCCAACTGAAATAAGAAATGGATCACTACACTTGTGGTTTCTAAATAAATCCACGGGGAGAGATTGCTCGCCCAATCTCTCTAAATCCCCTAAAGGTTTTTGTCATGGGGCTACCAATGGAGTAGAGAATTGGGTTCTCAACCTTTCATACAAAAAACAATACTCAATGCAAGATGTCTCCAAATAACCTTCTCCTCCTCTTTTATAGATCTCATAGGTAGATTTCCAAGCCTCTAGAAGCGTATTATTTTATTATTATTCTAGAAGCTTCTCTATTGACTTTATCAAGTGACCTTTTAATTTTATTTTATTTCACTTAAGTTACTTTTGGTCATTTTTCTCCAATTAATTATTTTTCCTTAATTAAATGACTATCTAAAGTCATTTTAACTAAGGAAAATGGAAAATCACCCACCATACTCTCTTCGGCCATTGAAATTCCCTTCTCAACATCCCATCCTTTAGATTTTCTCATTCCGGTTCTAATGAGTTATTACACTGAGGTGTTCCATCAATTAATCTCCCTGAAATGTCACCTCGAGCATAAATAATTAATTTATGCCTAATAATAACACTAATTTTTGAAAGTTGTCGGAATATGACGGAACAAAACGAAAATTGTGTGGATGATGAAATATGCCAAGTGAATGTCATCAAATCCCATAAAAACTCCTCAAAACTTCATCGAGACCCCTAATGATATAAACTTGCTCCACTGACATGGCCATCCCTTGCCCTAGAAATCCACCCTGGTTGTTCTATGAATAAGGATAAAAATGGGGACATGACAGTTTTTGGTGCAACAAAAGGAGGCCGAAATTGTAGGTCCAAGTTGTAGTAGGACAAAGTGTAGAATCTTGTAGCTGGAAGAGGGGAAACCCTATATTGACCTCCTTGACCTTGGTAGAGATGTCTTGCTCTAGGAAGGTCTAAGGAGGAGGTTGTATTAGGGTTTCCAGAGAAGCTACAAGGGAAAAGTTGCAGGGTCAAAGTTGCTAGACAAGTTGTAGTATTGAAGCTGATAGGTCAAAGTTACTAGATGAGTTATAGTATTGAAGCTGACAGGTCGAAGTTGTAGTTTGAAGCTAGTTGATGTAAAATCAAAGGACTTGTTAGAGGGCTGACTTGGTACTTGGAGAAGGACTTGGTCTAGGGTTTAGGTCTTTGTATCTCATTTGAAGTAGATTATAAGAAGAGAAGAGTTTTTGGGTTTTACTCTTGGACGAGTTTTACCCTGGATGAGAGCCTAATATCTGCGTCCTCTATTGTTGCAATTTATGTTCTTGATATTTGTTTGCTAAAATATATAACTAAAAAAACACAATAAAGCTAATAAGTTCACAAGTAAATATTAAGGTTAAGGGAAATAATATTAATAGCTGCCATTATCCATTTTTCTAACATGGTATCATAGCTAAGGTGAACAATGAAGGCAGCTAGAAAGGACACAAGAATGAATCACTTGTTAAGGGAAGAGAAAAATAAACTCTGAAGGAAAGACTGAAGAAGACGACTTCAAGAAGGAATGAAGACTCATTAGTAGAAGACCTATAAGAGTTTCTATTAAAAAAGATCAAGTCTATATCAAGCTCACATGAAAGGAAGATCTGTGAGAAAGACTTCAAGAAGAATATTGATCTCTCTCTGGAAGTAGGTCCATTTGGAAGACATCCTTGAAGGAAACATCAACAATCTTGGAAGCAGTTTTTGAAGGAAGCATCTTTCAAATACATCATCAAAGAGGCTTCAAAGATCTTGAAGGCATCAAGAAGATTAGAGACATCATCAAGGAGAATCGCGGTCATCAAGTAAGTAACATATTATTACATCATGTCTGAATCTTCAAGTCATATGGGTTCTTTTTACAAAGAGAGAAATAAGCTCATTGGGGTATCAAACTATCTAGCATGGAAGAAAATAATTGACTTGATACTCATAAAACAAAAAGTAATGGAATATATTAATGGGGAAATTATTGAACCTGAGAAACGTAAAGACACAAGAACTAGAAAAATACAAGAAAGGGGAAGTAAGGGCACAAAGGATCATAGTGGAATCCATCAAAGATTCTCTTGTTCCATTTGTTGCAAACTTGAAGACTTCCAAGGCTATGTATGATAAGCTAGTGAATTTATATTTGGTAAGCACAATAGGACAAAAGATGTTGTTGAGGAACAAGTTGTATAGATTGAAGAAATAAAAGGAGGGTGTGGCATCCTCTCTCATGAGAGTCCTTCAACTAAGAGACTATTTTCAAGGACTTGGGGAACCTATTAATGATTCATAAGTAACAATTTGAGAATTTCCACCAAAATAGAGAAAATTTTCAACAAGCATATACTCCAAGAAGGATTCGACTCCCTGTGATGGGTTGTCAACAAACTGCATATTGGAAGAATCAATGATCGAGGTCAAGGATGATACTGGATCAGATGAGAAATCTCAAGGCTTTCTAGCCCGAGTTAAGAAGTTGAAAAATGGAAGGTTTGGTAAGTTCGATAAGAAAGACATTTCCAAAGTGCAATGTTTTGGATGCAAATGAGTTTGGAAACTTTAAGAGGGACTATCCAAGCCTTCAGAACGATAAGGGGAAGGAAAGGAGTGAAGACCATGTAGCTAAAGCATTGGGAGAACACGAGAAGAAGGCAAAGAAGGAAGAAGTGAAGGATCTTTACTACTAAAGAAGGTTCGCTAATTGTTAGGTTCTCTATGAAGTTTAATCTTTCCTTTAGAATAATATGTTTTTCTTGGCATCATAGAAAGAAGCATATGATAGTAGCATATCTAGAATTTACATGATTAAGTTGCTTTGTAGAGATCATCTAGATAGATGGATAAATATACCATTTTCATATTGATCATCTAGATATTGTGTAACATTATGTTAGAAGTTGTCATGCTGCTTAGTTGAATCATCATGATTAAGGACAGACCATAATTTTGTAAGGTCTTTGGGAAAAGCATCATGACAAGGTTAGTAGACATTCCATGTAATGTGGAATCAATACTAGTAAAGGGATGAAGGAATGCAATGGGTCAGGATGAAGGCTCTTTGTGAGATGTATGAATAACTAGATGATAGGATGAAAGCATAGGAATGCATGTTGAATAAAAAAATTTGGATAAGATTCATATAGAATCCTATGGAAATAAAGTTGATCATAAAATATGGTTAGGTATATGATGTTTGGAAGGAATAGGATTTGACTTACTTAAGGGTGTATAAAAGAATTTAAGACTTTCTCTGGAATATATCTAACAATGATTAACATCCAGTATAGTCTCGAGAAGAAAAGTTGTAACTTGGTAATCAATTTCGATCCTTGTGCACTATGATGCATGAAGGAATATTCATATGGAAATGGACCAAGAGGATGTTGATGGAACAAGGTGGTCACCATGATGAGGTATGTATGATTTTGATTATTGTTGGTTATTTGGTTAACATATTATTTTTCTACTTGGTAGAATGTTGCAGGGATACATGATGGCAGTTGAGGCAAGCTCAATTGTAGGGATTAAGGATATTGAGGGAAGCTTGGTATATGGTACCTGGCAACTGTGAAGTCAATATATGGACCTCTTGGGATTAAAAGGTAGTAGTGCGAGAAGATAACCTAGAGGTCAAAGGAAGATCACTTTCAAGAATAAGTTATCATCAACTTGAAGTTTGGGAGGATCAATGTAATTCCTTCATATCAAAAGAGAAAATGATGAGTAAGAATATTGGCCTTAAACCTGTCACAAGATTGAAGAGTGGAGATGGCTCCATGATACCTCGAAAGAAAGCAAGATATACAAAATAAAGAGGGATCCATATAGATGTGAAGATCAAGTACTTTATACTCTTATGAATACAAGTTGTAAATCTTGTGGTGTTGACCTCCATTATTAAAAGGAACTCAGGAATTTCCTCAGGTTTGAGAGGAAGCAAATGAGTCTCATTGAATAAGGAGCAAGGTTCTATTCTCAATATTAAGGGAGAATAGGGATGTTCCCTCTTGTTGAGAGGGAGTTTTGGACATCACATGTGCATTATTTTCTTTAAATGGTGAAGGATTGGATAAGCATCTCTAGTTTCCTTAAGGATATAACATCCAAAAAAGGAAAGGTGCCGACACTCTATGTGGATGGGATAGGAATCCAAGAGAAGAGTAGTTGAAGAGGACCGATATTGTTTGAGGACTAAGGATAAGATAAGAATAGTCCCAAAAGGGCATACCTTCTAGACATCCGGATGGGGTATGTGCCATGTAGAGGAAGTGCAGTATCACACATAAATCCTCCCAACATAATGCTCTTAATTAAAGAATAGTTTGTCTAGTTAGGCCTCAGAGACAATGATGGTCATAATGATGATGCTTACGCTGTGGCTTATCAATCTGACTCTTCTTGTGATAATTATCTAGTTTCAGATATGATGTTGTACTGGTTGTATAATTATGAATACCTCCCTAGTTAAGAGGGAGTGTTCAAAATGTAACTAGTTTCGGTCTTCGTAATTGTTGTACTAAGTTTCAATATATATCCTATGTAGCAAACAAGAAAAGGAAAGAAAATTTATTATTATCAAAACATGGGTTTCATGCTTATTATTGATGGTCTTCTAGGTAAAAGCATGTTCTTCGTGATTTTAGGGGTTTTTAGGTCATAGGATTTATTATCTTGAGTTAAAGGAGTCAAAATCATGTTTATAAGACCCTTCTAGGGAAAAATATATTTGTAAAAAGAATTATTTTTTAGTCTAGAAAGTCTTGGAAGCTCCAAAGTACAATCCGGCCCTAGGAACATCAGGTTGACCTAATAGAGGGAATTTGACCCCTTGAGAAGGCTATATAAAGAAGCAGTTCGACTTCATTTGGAGTCACTCACTCACACAAGTTCGATCTATCAAAAAAGGGTTTGATCTGAAGCTGGGAAAAGCAAGAAAGAAGAGCGAAGGTCTTGGAGAAGGAAGAAGGATGAAATATCTTGTTTTTGGGCTCTATCTCTCTCACACATGCGAAAATCTAGGGATTTTGATGTTGCATAAGGAGGTCAAAATTGCAGGTCTAAGCTGTAGTAGGACAAAGTGAAAAATATTGTCGTTGGAAGGGAGGAAACCCTATATTTAGTTCAATGACCTTGGGAGAGCTGTCTTGCTCTAGGAAGGTATGAGGAGGAGGCTAGATTAGGGTTTCCAAGGAAGTTGCAACGCGTAGTTACAAGGTCGAAGTTGTTTGAAGAGTTGTAGTATTGCAGTTGGCACGCCAAAGTTGCAGTTTGAAGCTAGTTGATGCAGAATCAGATAAGGACTTGTAGAGGGCTGACTTGGTGCTTGGAGGAGGACTTGGTCCAGGGTTTAGGTCTTTGTATGTCATTTGAAGCAGATTCTAAGAAGAGAAGAGTTTTTGGGTTTTCCCTTTGGAGAGATTCTGCCCTGGCTAAGAGCCTAATATCCATGTCCTCTATTGTTGCAATTTATGTTGTTTATATTTGTTTGATGAAATATCTAACTAAAAGAACACAAGAAATCTAATAAGTTCACAAGAAAATATTAAGGTTAAGGAAAACAAGATTAATAACTGCCATTATCCATTTTTCCAACATAATCAACTCAAGGACATGAAGATGAACAAGGGATAATGTGTGCAATCCTATGTCATGAGGATATCCCAATTAAGGGATCAAGTGTAGACTGTTGATGAGCCTATATCTTATAGAGAGCTAGTGTTGGTCATTGTTCAAGGTCTTCCTCCTATTTGGGAAACCTTCATTACTACTATTAGCAAAAATGACAAGTTCTCGTCATTTAATGAGGTCATTGGCAAGTGTAATCAAGAAGAAACCATGATGATATCAAGAGGGAGAATTAAAAATAATGAAGAAGGAGAGCCCATTTCATTTGCTGCACAAGATAAGAAGAGAAAATGAAGAGGATAGACCATATGGTTCAAGGAAGCCTGCCTCTGAATCAAAGGACTCCCATAGAATAGTAAGGAGAATTGAATGCTTCAATTTCAACACGACCACTATGCTCAAGACTGTCTGAAAAAGAGAGATGCTCTGAGATCCAACTACAACAATAACTGTGGCTTAAAAAACAAGAGGTTCAATGTTAGAAGAAGAGGATATGATCATAGTAGAGATGATATAAGAAGAATAAATGCTCCCAATGATCGTGAAGAACACCATTGTCCTAAAAAAGGTCAAGTAACTCCAAGTATGGAAATAACGCAACTGCTACTCAATCTAAATATATTCTTATTTCTTCTCTTTCTATTTCTTCTGCTTTAGATTCATGTGATAGTTGGTTGGTAGCTATTGGGGCTTTTATAAATTTATTTGGATACTAGGATGTTGGAAATACTGAAAGGGGGGGTGAATCAGTATTCCTTTTCGATTTTTACTTTTGCGAGTTAGATAAATTATATTTAGAACACAAAATGAACAATAAGAATAAATGCTTTTATTAATTTATTCAATAAATCAAGTACAATATATGTAGGGTTCCAACCCTAGATGAAGACATCGATCTTCGATCTCCCAGGCTTCAACCTGTATTTTTCAAGCACCAACTTGGACTTCCAAGGCTCCAACCTTGTCAATTTTGAGGCACCAACCTCAAGGGCGCCAACCCTATATCTGGTTTAGGCTCCGACCTAGTTTCTTGAGGACTTTGATCCTCTAAGGCTCCAACCCTATCCTCCAAGGCACCAACCTTGTATTTTCAAGGCTCCAACCCTTGCTTTACTTCGTTAAGATATATTTGGGTATACTTCACTACTCCCAATGTCTTCTTCAACAAGCCCTATCAACATTCACTTAGTCTTCACTGTAGTCTCCACATTACATCATCAATGACAACATTTATCTCTTAGAAGGTGCCATCATTTCTCTTCATCATACCCAAACAAAACTTCTTCAAGGTCACCTCATGATGGTTTCAATGCATCATGGTCTTCAATCATCTCCACAAATATTCAATATGCCACCTCACAAATTTCTTCAAGCCTACCCTATTCCATTCTTAAGAGAAGACTTCAATAAGCTTTATTTTTCCAATCCCAATAAATCAACACTTCGACCAAGACAGCTACGACAACTTCGACCACGGTAGATTCAACCACAAAAACTACAACAACTTCAAATATGACAACTGTGACCACGACAACTATGATAGTTGTGATCACGACAACTATGACAACTTCGACCACGAAAACTATGGCAACTTCAACCATGGAAACTATGGCAACTTCGACGCTCCAAGCTCGAACATGGGGGAGACTATTTAACCCAAGAACAGTTCCACAAGCTTGTCTTCCTTTCTTTTCTAGGCTGCGGCTGCTTCTCTACCTCTTGTCTTGTCTCCACCAAAAATATGAGCTTGAATGGACGAATTTAGGTTTATATTTATAGTGCTTTTTCCATATTCTAAAGGGACGTGTCTCTTTGCCAAGGGTTATGAGCCTACTCAAGTCGGCTTGGATAGTTTGACAATTTTTGACATATGTTGATTTCAAAAGTTGATTTCTCTTCAATGGTAAGGAATTAGGAGGCAAGTGAATACTCATTGGAAAGAGGAAAAAATACTCTTTAAGTTGGTCTAGGTCCCATTGAGAAAATATGCCTCTAAGGTGGAAAAAATTATTTTTCTTTGTAATTGTCCTTCAATTTTAAGCATAAAAAGTTTAGGACAACATGTGGAATGTTTGGGACAGCGTGGCTTCATCATTGTTATCAATGTCTAAGTGTGTCATCATGTAGGAGTGTTTCATTTATGTCATCATGAGTGTGTCCAATAATAAGTGTATCATCTTGTATCATCATATAATGGTGAAATGATATGTCATAGTGCGACATCATTAGGAACGTTCTAAGGTAGTTTTCCAACCATCAAATGTGATCTTCCACATCATCATCTAGTCTTCCAACCTTCATCAAGTTCCATAATCAATTTTGGTCATTCACTTAGTGTATGACATCATCAAGTGTATGAATCCATATGTCATCAAGGGTTAATGTCTAGATATTCAACATTATAGTTGGTTCAAGGGCTCCTTAGGACTTATTCATTAATGGTTTGACATCTTCATGGCTTGACTTCTTTATTGATGGTATCCTTGTCAAACAAGATCCCTGAAATCATCATCTTGAACGAGGCATCTCAAGAATATTGACATCTCGGTCAATGTCATATTGACACCAATGACAACCTTGATTAACAATATCCCCCTTTGTCATTGATGGAAATATTCTCACCCTTCCAACATTCTCTCCCCCTTTGACATCAATGGAAAACGGGGCACCCAAGTACTGTCCATGTCAAGCTGTTTCTTTTCTTCATCATATTTTCTTTATCAAAAGTAGTTTCTTCATAGGTATGTTACTCCCCCTGTCATGGTTCTCTTCCGTCTAGCAATGTGGTCCATGATAGATGTGTTTACATTTCTTCATGTGATGAACCAAATCCCCCTACTTGCATAAACTCCTCTAGATTCTTTAGACAAGAAAGATTTTTGCCTTGTGATCAAGTGGAAGAAATATCCAACCATAGTCCATTGGATGAGTAAGGAATCATGTTCTTCAATGGAGTTGGTCCCAAGAGATGATCTATCAAAAGATGTTTGTCCATGTGTGACTCATTAATAATCTCATAGGGCCCATTTATGGATAACTTCTGCAAGAATGATTAAGAATCATAAGATCCCCCTAAAAGTATGCATGGTCTCCTTTGGAAGTGCCTCATTATCAACCACTTGGAATATCAAGGATGAATTTATCATATAAACAACATGTGTTGTTGGCTGGAGTGTTCAAAAGACTTTCAGGTTCAGTTTGCTTCCTTCTCCATACTTGTGTAACTTTCTTTTCTGGCTTGGTTGTCATGGTTTTAGCTTGTTCAGGAACCCAAGTGTAACTTTCTTTTCTGGCTTGGTTGTCATGGTTTTAGCTTGTTCAGGAACCCAAGTCAAGTTACAATAATGGGCCATATGTCCAATGTTATGGAAATTGAAGCACTCCATATTGTTCATGAATGAGAAATCATGACGTCCTTCTTGCAAAATTGATTCTCAGAGATTGGCGAGGATCATTATGTTTATCCTTGTGATATGCCCTACAATAGTTTTCCATGTGCCCAAAGTTTGTACAAGAATAGCAATAACCAAGAAATATACTTTGGTACTTAGGAGAAGAAGGTTTCCTTGATGTAATTCTGAAGTTTTTTTGCCTTGGGATCCTTTGATGATAACCATTGCTTCTTGCATCCTTGACACCATCTGCATTTCTTCTTAGAGGAGGGCTTCTTCCATATTTGTCTTGACTCTTCTCCTTGCCTTTGCTAGAACTGGGAGCATCAACATTTCTTCCAGGATTCCTCTCATCCTTACCGTTTGAAGCATTAGGGTTTGCATCATTCTTACTTGAGGATTCACCTGCATAGCCAATACCTAATTTATCGAGGGGAGACCTTTGATGACTTAGGATGTCATCTATGGTTTGTGAACATTTCAAGTTCTTATTCAAAAAGTCAACTTCCTTTTTAAGAAAGACAATTTATTCCTTCATTTCCTTGCATTCTTCATCCTTCTTTGATAGAATGATCTCCATTTCTTCCTTTATCTTGGTTGCTTCACATGATTGGGCCTTAAGAGAAGTGATTTCTGATTTTAACTTGGTGATGTCATCATCCTTTTCTTCTAGTTGGCATGTCATGGTGTTTCTCTCCTTTTCTTCTTCATCAACTTGTCCTTTTGTGAATGTCAAATCTTCCATCACCTTCTCAGCTCCTTGTGCTTGTTTCCTTGCTTCTTCTAATTGATATCTAAGGGAAGAGACCTATTGCTTGTATTGACCAATCTGTGCTTCAAGTTTGTTCAATATTTTGTGCCTTTGTTGAAGGTGACTTGACAAGGTATCTTCCCATTTCTTTGCCTTATCCAATTGATTTGTCATGGATATGACTTCTTCATGATGCTTTCTCTTGTTTTGATGAAATTCTTCCTTAATCTTGGCAAGCTCCTCATCTCTTTCTTGTACTTGAAGCTTGACAAGGTCAACTTCCTTCCTTGTCTTGTCCTAGTCACCAACTTGCACTTTCTTCTTAAGTTCCTCATTTTCCTTTTTCAAATTGTTAATCTCTTCCATGCCAGCCATAAGTTTAGTGAGGAGATCTTCTTCAAAATCTTTTTAATTCTCTTCATCTTCTATATCTTCTTCAAAATCTTTTTAATTCTCTTCATCTTCTGGATCTTCTTCAAAATCTTTTTAATTCTCTTCATCTTCTAGATCTTCTTTAGCCTTGATGTCGTCACTCTTATCTTCAGCTTCCTTGAAGGGCTCTATATTTCCTTCTTGTTTTCCATCATTTTCTTGACTAGAGATCATTATCAACACTCCTTTTGAGTGAAGATCATGAAGTTTATCCCATATTCCTTTTGCTAGTGAACTTTTTTCAAAATTGGACTTCATAGAATCAGGCAACCCATTCCATATTTCTTTAATTTATCTTGTATTATGTTCCTTGGATTCTCCATCCATCATGCTATCAACAATCACTGATTTCCAAACTTCAATGCCTTGAGTCTTTAAGAGATTCCTCATTCTTGCCTCCCATATATCAAAGTTTCCATTGAACAATGGAGCCTTCACAAATTGATGGACTTCAATTTCGGTGGTTGAGGGAGACACATCTTTAGGAGGTTTGGAGACTTTCTTCCTTGGCTTCGCCATTTGTGTTCTAATGGTAAACCTTCGAGCTGTTAGGCTTTGTGTGAAGGTATTGGCTCTAATACCAAGGGTTATGAGCTTACTAAAGTTGGCTTGACAATTTGACAATTTTTGACATATGTTGATTTCAAAATTGATTTCTCTTCAATGGTAAGGAATTAGGAGGCAAGTGAGTACTCATTGGAAAGAGGAAAAAATACTCTTTAAGATGGTCTAGGTCCCACCGAGATAAGAGCCTCTAAGGTGGAAACAAATAATTTTCTTCGTAATTTTCCTTAAATTTTATGCATAAAAAGTTTAGGACAACATGAGGAATGTTTGGGACGACATGATGAATGTTTGAGACAACATGGCTTCTTCATTATTTAGCTTCTTCATTGTTATCAATGTTTGAGTGTGTCATCATGTAGGAGTGTTGCATTTATGTCATCATGAGTGTGTCCAATAATGAGTGTATCATCCTGTGTCATCATATAATGGTGTTGTTATATGTTGTAGTGCGACATCATTAGGAAAGTTCCAAGGTATTCTTCCAACCAACAAATGAGATCTTCCACGTCATCATCTAGTCTTCGAACCTTCATTAAGTGCCATCATCAATTGTGGTCATTCATTTAGTGTATGACATCATCAAGTGTATGACTTCATATGTCATCAAGGGTTAAGGTCTAGATATGCAACATTATAGTTAGTTCAAGGGCTTCGTAGGACTTCTTCATTAATGGTTTGACATCTTCATGGCTTGACATCTTTATTGATGGTATCATTTTCAAACAAGAGTCTTGACATCATCATCTGGAATGAGGCATCTCAAGAATATTGAAATCTTGGTCAATGTCATATTGACATCAATGACAACCTTGATTAACACAAGAAGTCCTCTCAAATTTGTTTGAGAGGGAGACTATACTAAAGATCATACTTGGGGACAACTCTACATATCCTGTGAAGGGATTTGGTTCTATTAAATTTCATTTAGACTCCATGGAATCTGTTCTTCTTCATGATGTTATGTAAGTTCTAGGATTAAAGAAGAAATTGGTATTTATTTATACCTTGGAAGACCAAGGGATGAGAGTTTCCTTCATAAGAGGAAAGGTCCTCACCTGGCTTATGGAATCTCGCATGAGCGATGCATTTACCTTTGGACATAGAGTTGAAGGACTCTATAGAGTCAATGGAAGACCACTGCAAGCATTGGTTCACAATATCAATCATCAAAGTGAGCTATTGCACCAAAGGCTAGCACACCTACACTGTGAAGCCCTACCTACAGTTAGAAGAATGGTTTCTGGGATGCCTAATGTTTAACCTAGTCATGATGGAGTATGTCTAGGACATGCTAGTGGAAAGAAGTCAATGGGACCTGTTACCACTCAAACCATCAAGGGAACTAAAATGGGTTCCTAAGAGGGAAACTGTTAGGTTAAGGGAAACAGTGGAGGCTTATCCCACTGTCACCACAACTAAGTCTCCCTACTCTTTACGAACTTTTACTGATGGGAGGAGTCCCGATAGTGTAGGGATCACTTGTAAAGTATATATCAACGGATAGGTGAAAAGTGACCCTGGAAACCCTTTCCCAAGGATGGAGTGAAGAATGGAATTTGCTTGCTCTTTAAGCAAGGGACATGGTCCTCCGAAGGTAAGGGGTGAGGATTGGAGGGTTGAGGGAAAATGAATAGGCTTATAGACGAGGTTCATAATCCCTATAATCCTTGGGAAACTTGGATTCTTGAATTGCCCTTGACAAATAATCTTTATTGAAAAGTTGGACCACATGGGGCCAAGTGGACCCAACCCAGGTTCAGGGATGGAATGTAGCAACCAATGATGCTCCTATCTTGGACAAGGTGAAGGGAAAGGAATAAACAAGAATATTTACCTCAAAATATTGAATTGAACCTATTGAGGTCTAGGCTTAGGGATGCCTAGGAAAAATTTGATCCTAGAGCTAAGGCTTGGGATACATGAAGATTCCATTGTTAGAATTTCCTGAAATTTGGAGGAGAGAGAGGGGACCCACCAACGTAGTAGCCTGTAGGAGATCAAAATTTTTAACCTTGGGTCAATTCCTGGGAAATTGATGCCCTAGGAAACCTTTGAGGGACAGACCTAGGAAAAAGTGGAAAAAGGTGAAAAAGATGAAGGATATGACCACTCTTTTTAGGAATCAATGCCTAATTCACTTGGGGATATGGAGTCAAGGATGATGATGAGTAAAAACTTGGTTTCTTGATCAAGGAGGCTCAGAAAGTTAGCTTCAACCAATGTTGAGAGAAAGAAAAGATAAGTGACCTTCAAGAATTTATAATTTAAAGAAAATGATGCAAGATTATTGAGACAAATAATGTCTAGGACATCTCATTCATATAAAATTGGCCCATACATTATATTAGCTAAAACATGCTTAATTCCAAACTTAAATTATGCAACAACTAGCCCTAATTTTAGCAGTATGAAACAACAAGAATAAAAATGTTAAAATTTACTTACAACATTATAGAATATATCCAACCAAAATTATTTTTACAAGAAAAATCCCCAAGACAATAAAAATAACCCAAATCCATATGTCAAAATTCATCCTTCTCCAAAAAATATCCTCCAAGGAAAAAATGTGAAGTTATCTATGATTAGAGAGATCCCAAATCAAGCGATGATCCAAATGAATGTATCTAACAACAATATATAGCCTCCTAACGAGTTCGAATTATCCTATGGGACTACATTAGCCCCTAATGATAAAATAATGTGTAAATAAAACCCCTATTGGTGACAAGCCCACCAAACAAGCTCACAAGGGGCCAAATAATAACATGTACATGTTGTGGGGCATAGGGAATGAGAATGGAAATCTTAGGCCGCATATTGGAGCATAAGGGTAGCTAGATAAGGGCAAGCCCACACCTGGGTATGTAATGTGTAGAAGGGAGAAATCATGGTACATGAGGTGCCCCGAACTTTATTTTTCCACCCTTATTTATATGCCTTTTGCCTTTTATGAATTTTCTTTAATTAAATGCTTGAGGCTCAAAGGACAAGAGCATGATGTTTAAGATATAACAATGATTACCCCCTTTGAGGTAGGGCAGTTCATTGCCCTCTAGGGGTTGGGACAATCATGGGTTCCTAAATGATAAAGGAGGCTCATCTAGGGCCTATGGAACCAGGGTGATAACCATGGATTGGGGTAGAGCTCATGTATTGGATTTTGCCCATGTGCTAATTATTTTGTCTCGACCATGTTTTTCATTTTGTGGTAAAATTTTCTGTTAAATGTGGTCAATTATGCTTTTTTCTTTTCTTTTAACTACTTCAACCTTCGGGGCATCATTCCAGGCCTAACCCAAGGTGGGGGCACGAGGATAGGGAGGTTGGCCTTATGTGGACCCAGAATGGAAATGTGGACCCAGGTGGGATAAATGATGAATGGGGTATAGTGAGTCGAAAGGGAGTAATATATGTGGATAAAGGAATGGGACCACGAACCCAAAGTTGCATTTTCTAAGCAGTACCACCCTAGACCCAAATGGCCAATAAGGTAGATCCCATGGGATTAAGATCCAAGGGTAAGAAACAAAAGGGATCAAGTGGAAAGGAGCAGAAACTAAGCTCACCCTTTCCGATAAATCCCCCCATCAATCCATACCCAAGAGTATCCATGATAAGTAAGCCCAATACTCAATTACCAAATAAAAAGACATACCTTTAGATTCGGGAGGCCCACCTTCAAACATATGATCAATACAAGTGGGTGAGGGAGCACATGGCTGGCTTAGGTGGTAGAGAAATCGCACAACGAGCTAGTAGGAGGCTACAAGGGGCTGGTGGCTACCAACTGAGGTTCATCATGGAGAAAAATTTATCTTGTGGATATCACACATGAAGTGGTGGGTAACATTTGGCTCCAACTGGGACGTGATCTCTTGAAGAAGTGGATGAGGTTGCTTGAACGAGAGGTCACAAGGACTCCAACAATCTCTTGGTCAACATAGACCTGTTATTTGCACATGTCAAAGATCAAAACCACGGAGAAACCTTTTTTTCATGGTGTCTTATGATCACCCATGCTTAATTTTAGCCCATAAATCGACAAGAAATAAAATATGCAATTTTATTTTAGTTTACTTTATTTTATAACCTAAATGAAATCTAATCTATCATGCGAAACATCATATGCTGCTATTTATAATGAGAAAATGAACATGAAATGCATCCTACCCTAACATGAATGTGATAATACTAATGCTAAGTGTAATCATAAACCTAGTGCAACTATCATCGTATCAATATACATATGCGTGCGAGTATGATTGCTCATGTAGAAAATCCCAAACCGAATGCAAATACAAACACATGGAGGATGTTGTGGGTGGGAGGTGGGAAAATATGATGCCCACACAAGGATGATAATGTGAGAAGAGAGAAAAGGATGTAATCTAGTTTGTGAGATATTCTTTCGCAACCAAAATATAAAGATGTCAACAACCAAGCTCATAAACTTTTGATGGATGGAAAAATCCAGCATATCATTTCCATAATTGTCCTTATTATTTACATTATGGCTTATGGCCTTTATTGGGTTATGATTAGTGGGAAAGGGAGGCCGAAAAGATGGAGAAACACAAGTAGGTTGAACATGATTATTACAATAGAGGGG
This sequence comes from Pinus taeda, assembly GCA_000404065.3. Lineage (NCBI taxonomy): Eukaryota > Viridiplantae > Streptophyta > Pinopsida > Pinales > Pinaceae > Pinus > Pinus taeda. The sequence goes on along the minus strand of APFE031217253.1, from coordinate 28,698 downwards.
GGAAACAATGGAGTGATAAAAATCCCGAGGGTGTGTCCAAGGTGGAAAAGTATAATCGATGAAGGGTTTTTCCTTAACACTATACTCGAGAGGGGAAAAGGCCTCACAGTTACTTGAGATCATATGACTAGGGGTGATGGAATCACTTGATGAAGACCCAATATGATGACCAATAGGAAACAGGGAGAAATAAGTATTGTATTAAACGGGTTGTTTTTTCCGAAAGTCATAAACTAAAGCCTCAAGTGATTTGAACATAGAATCATTCTCAGGGGAAGTGGGAGCCTTATCAATTCCCTCAGTATCAAAGATCGAGTCTCTCTTAAAAGGAAAATTTACCACTTCCAACTGCCCCTCTTTTATACAAAGGAAAATGAAGATTCACCTTCCCAAGGGTATCAATGGGTATGTTGTCATAAATAGTTCCTGAGGGAAAGAGAAGATTAATCTCATCGTCATCCTCCTTGTCAGTGTCATAAATGGGAGAAAAATCAAATTGAGGACCAACAATTTCATGTTTCTCCTTTTCAATGTGGAAGTAATCTTCAATGTCGTCTTTCAAGGGGCTAATGGGATCATCTCTCACAAGGTTTTCAAAAGAGGATTCATCGGGAGTAATATCCTTGAGAAAGGTAGGGCTGGTCTCAATTTCACTTTCCATAAATTCATCCTTCCTAGTACTTGTGTCCTAAAAGCTATCATTTTCATCATGCGGGCCCAAGGAGGACCCATCTTCTTTCTTATTACCTAGGTTCTTAATGTCTTGATGATGCTTGATGAGGGATTCCTCTTAGTTTCTTAATGCAGGTGTACTTGAAAATTTTTAAGAAAGCCATCAATGAACTCTTAAATAGATGAGATGCTCCTAAGTTCATGATCATGTAGCCATGAGTTATGACCACCAAGAGATCCCATGAATAATAGCATAAGGACATCTTGGTGGAAAACCTCCTCTCTTGAAACATGTGCATTAAATCGTTCTACGTGGTTAATTGCGGAGAGTGGATCACCATCAAACACGGGCATCCCACGTAGAATTCTTCCCTCAACATGATTAGGATATCCAGGGATGCTAACAATGTCCAAAGTGGAAAATTTATGAAAGAAGGACAACCTATTTGAGGTATACATGAAACATATGTAGGATTCGCCAGGGTGAAATTGAATATGCCTAGAAAAATGCCTATTTCACCCTACAACCATCGACCTTAAATTTCAATTAAGAACTAGGGCTTCAATCTTCCAATGGAGTCACCAATAATTATATGTCAATATGTTGTATGGGGTACAAAACAAACGCTTCGTGTCCCCATAAATGGTGCCGGAAATGTTATGACTCAAACCAACAGGGGACCTAAAAGGGGTTCCTAAGAGGGTAAATACTAGGTTAAGGGCAATGGTGGAGGCTTAGCCCACTGTCACCACATCTAAGTCTCCCTGCTCTTTACGAACTTTCACTAATGGGAGTCCTAGTAGTGTAGGGATCACTTGTAAAGTTTATATCAATGGATAGGTGGAAAGTGTCCCTAGAAACCCTTTCCCAAAGATGGAGTGAAGAATGGAACTTGCTTTGTCTTTAACAAAGGGACTTGGTCCTCCAAGGGTAAGGGGTGAGGATTGGAGGGTTGAGGGAAAAGGAATAGGCTTATAGACAAGGTTATCAATCCCTATAATCCTTAGGAAACTTGGATTCCTAAATGGTCCTTGAAAAATAATATTTATTGAGAAGTGGGACCACATGGGGCCAAGTGGACCCAACCTAGATTCGAAGATGCAATGCAACAACCAATGATGCTCCTATCCTAGGCAAGGTGAAGGGAAAGGACCAAACAAGAATATTCAATTCAAAAGGTTGAATTGATCTTGTTGAGATCTATCTTTGGGGATGCTTAGGAAAAATTCGATCGTAGATCTAGGGCTTGGGATTCTCAGAGATTCCACCATTATAATTACCTCAAATTTGGAGGAGAGGGAAGGGACCCACCAGCGAAATAGGCTGTAGGAGATCAAAGTTTTTCCTTGGGTAAATTCTTGGGAAATTGATGCCTAGGTGACTTTTGAGGGCTAGACCTAGGAAAAAGTGGTAAAAGGTGAAAAAGGTGAAGGTGATGACCACTATTTTTAGGAATCAATGCCTAATTCACTTGGGGATATGGAGTCAAGGATGATGATGAGTAAAAACTTATTTTCTTGATCAACGATGTCCGGAAAGTCAACTTCATCTAATGTTGAGAGAAAGAAAATAAAATTGATCTTCAAAAATGATGCAAGATTATCAAGATAGATAATCTCTAGGACATTTCATTCATATAACATTAGCCTATACATTAAATTAGCTAAAACATGCTTAATTCAACACTTAAATTATGCAGCAACTAGCCCTAATCTAGTAGTATGGAAGAACAACAATAACAACATCAAAATTTACTCACAATGTTATAGAATATATCCAACCAATTTTCTTTTGCAAGGAAAAGCCCCAAGACAAGAAAATAGCCCAAATCCATACGTCAAAATTCATCCATCTCCAAAAAATATCCTCCAAGGAAAAAATGTGAAGTTCTATATGATAAGAGAGATCCCAAATCAAGTGATGATCCAAATGAATGTATCTAACATCAATATATAGTCTCCTAAGGAGTTTGAATTAGCCTATGGGCCTACATTAACCCCTAATGATAAAATAATGTGCAAATAAAACCCCTATTGGTGACAAAACCACCAAACTAGGTCACAAGCGTACAAATAAGCCTCACAAGGGGCCAAATAATAACATGTACATGTTGTGGGCCCTCGAAAGGCCTAATAATGTTTTGAAGTGCCATATTGAGGAATAAATTCCTAGAAATACTATGGACATGGGGGTGTTCCCTTGTTATCCAAGTAGCAGACCTGTGGTGCTCCCAGTGGGTATGAGGGCACATAAATGACCCCATGGGACTCCATATGAATCAAAGATGCCTGTAGATCCTCTGCAAGGGTCCGAGTGGTGGAATGAATGCTGCTATGGCATCATACAAGTCTCGGGACACCTACTAAGAGTGTGGGGCTCCTGTGGGGGCCTGCTGGGCACAATGTGCCAAGCATATCACCATCATCCCAAAAGTGGATTGTTAGTAGTCTTTGAGCAATGATGAACATACAAAAAGTTACGTCTACTATTGTGGAGGCCAATGGCTCTGTATGCACACCCTACATGTGCCAATGTAGATTTCTGGGGGTTAGGATCTCGTATAGGGAGACCAATCCCAAATGGAAACCACCTGTAATCCTGCATAAGATCCAATGCGTCCCCTAGGCTTCCAGTCCAACTAGTCATTAAATAATCAGGTAAAATATTTTACAAATCATGGATAACAAAGTGGGGATTTGATAATGGCATGCCCTTCCATAGTTGGCTTTGGCATGTGCTAGTGTCTCCAATCTCCAAAAGGGGTTAACCAAGTACCTTATGAGGTGGTTTAAACCCTTAAAGGGGATAATATATCTAGGGTACATCCCTCTAATGGGGGTGGAAAGTGATAAATAAGAGGAATGGAGTAGGGAATGATAAGGGCAATATTGGGCCACATATTGGGGCATAGGGATATCTATATAAGGGGAATCCCACACCTGGGTATGTAATGTGTAGGAGGGAGAAATTGTGGTACATGAGGTGCCCCGACCTTGATTTTTTCAACCTTCTTTTAATGAATGTTTCCTTTTACGATTTTTCTTTAATTAACTGCTCGAGGCTTAAAGGAAAAGAGCATGATGTGTAAGATATACCAGTGATTACCCCCTTTGAGGTAGGATGGTTTATTTCCCTCTAGGGGTTGGGACAATCCTGGGTTCCTGAATGATAAAGGAGGCTCATCTAGGGCATATGGAACCAGGGTGATGAAAATGGATTAGGGTAGAGATCATGTATTGCCTTTTTCCCACATGCTAATTGTTTTATCCCGACCATCTTTTTCATTTTGTGGTACAATTTCCTGTTAAATGTGGCCAATTATGCTTTTTTCTTTTTGTTTAACTGCTTCAACCTCTAGGGCATCATTCCAGGCCTAACCCAAGGTGCGGGAAATGGGATAGGGAGGTTTGCCTTATGTGGACCCAGAATGGAAATGTGGAACCAGGTGGGATAAATGATGAATGGGGTATAGTGAGTGGAAAGAGAGTAATATATGCAGATAAAGGAGTGGGACCATGCATCCAAAGTTGGGGTTTCCTATGCAGTACCACCCTAGACCCAAACAGTCAATAAAGGAGATCCCATTGGACTAAGATCCAACGGTAACAACCAAAAGAGATCAAGGGGAAAAGAGCACAAACTAAGACCACCCTTTCCACCAAATCCCCCCATCAGTCCATACCCAAAAGTATCCATGATAAATAAACCCAATACTCAATTACCAAATGAAAAGACATACCTTTAGACTCAGGAGGCCCACCTTCAAACATACGATCAATATAGGTGGGTGGGGGAGCACATGGTTGGCTCAGGTGGTAGAGAAATGGCATGACGAGCTAGTAGGAGGCTGCAAGGGGTTGTTGGCTACCGGCTGAGGTTCATCATGGAGAAAAATTTATCTTGGGGATATCACCCACGAAGTGGTGGGTAACAAGACCACTCCCCTTGAGTGAAAGTAGGACTAGTGATATTCTTCAACTTATCCACTCTGACCTATGTGTGTTGTGAAGGTAAACCCCCTCTGCGGATAGAGGCAATCCCTCTAGCTTAATGAGTGGGTCTAGCAACAAAATAAACAAACTAACATACACTTTCCTAGTTTATGTTTAACAAATACAGAGAGAAGGAGAAACCTACCTCGTTATGATGTTGATTTCTCAATCCTTTGGAGATGACTTTAAATCTTTCGCTCCAGGCCTCGCTCCTTACTTGTTCTTCATGTTCAAGTACCTGTAAGGAAGATCAAGGAGCTATGCAAGATACAAGAGCATATATAACATACATCAAACATAAACTACTTAATAGATCAGGGAGTATTAAGCTAAAAGAATAAACATTTACACAAGTATGGAAAGTGAACATCATATGTATATATTAATAAGCTAAAAAGGGAAGCATACAACCTATTCCTTGATGTTGGAGACTTCCTTTCAGTGGATGTACAAGTCCAAGCAAATACTCTTCAAGCACTCATTTTCCAAGCTAAAATGGGTAGCATGTAACCATAATCTCAGCATAGGGATGCAACAATCAATGAACAACCATTTGGGGACGAAAGGAAGTGAATTTAGAGGAAGGGACAGGGAGCTAGGGATCCAAAAATGATGGAGGGATGTCCACCTCTCAAGGGGAAAGCCCATGATGGTAATATCAAGAGGTCCAAATGGGAGAGCTCGACCATATCAACAACAACCAATATACGTAGTTCTTGATGGTTCTAGTGCATGAAACTTCTCCTCCAATTTGGGAAAACCTACCAGAAGAGGTTCAAAATGGGTTTTAATATCATAGCCCACGCTGGTAGCACTAGTGTATAAATTTGCAACCTGCCATTAGCATGGGCAGACACTGGAGCAAAATTCGATGATGCTAAAATTTAGGGTTTTAGTTAACCATCATCAAAATGGATTCAGGTTAGTTTTCCTTTGATTATTCAAGGAGATTTTGATTTATATATCATGATGGATATACTACATATTAGTCAATATTTTGGCATTTTGGGATATGGAATAGGAAGTGAACATGAGGTATGACAAAATAATGTGTAAAAGATGCCCCTAAAGCATAAAGGGGGAACATGGAGTGATGGCTAAGATGATTTACAAGTTAGTGGAACAAGGAGAGCAACACTGCCAAGAGCCCTGCAAATAGAGAATATACGTATCTGACATCTTTGATGATCATGCCTAATGATACATGAACAAGCATATGATAATACATGAATCCACGGTATGGATGCAACCATCTGAATAGAAGGGATCATGTGTAAAGATCCTTAGTATGGTCACAACCATCCAAATAGAAAGGATCATGAATATGGACCCATGGTATGGTTAGAACCATCCCTCCAGAGGAAACATGTATACAATCATGAATAACTCATAATTCCTTGCAACCGATATTTTATCAGACAAAATCCAGGGTCTTGCGCTCTATCTCAACTCGATCGATGTACGATTTCTAACATGGGAATAGATGTGTCGAAGTCGAAGATGATAGAAAACCACCTGATTACCGGTTAATGATGTAACCCGTTAATAGGTACGAGAGAAACCACAAATAATAACGCTGGATCTCAAGGTACAATCAACACAATCCACGAAGGTGAGGAATGAAGATGAAGTTGAACACCCATGGAATCATCCGATCAAAGGTCAATGATGTAAACCTATCATTGAATGCGATGAACTTGACATTGAGGCATGCAAGCTCTCAGCTACTGGAAGGGAGTTTCTAGAGCATCTTTTTGGATAATAAGTTAAAGTCGACATGAAGTGATCCATCAAAGGAGGGCCATAATTAATCCCACATCATCGACACGAAACAAGAGGATGTAGTAGAGTAGATGAGTGTGATCCAAGACTGTGGCAGAAAGTTAGACAATGTGTAAGTGGTAAAGAACTACAGATAGGACTTCTCTTGAACATATCGGTGACACAACTCCAGAGTTTGGCAACATTTGACTCAACATAGGATCAGAGGTCATGATGATGAAATGGTATAATCAGATGAGAGGAAAAATGGATTTCCCAAACCCAGGAAGGAATGTGAATAAGTGAGGATGTCCCAAACCCACTGTGAGCAATAGATGATTGTCATGTTTAAGAGCGACACACTGCCTTTAGAAAACACAAGAGATGATCACTTTCACCTTTTCCTCCACCATTTCTGGTGAGTACCCGATATATTTTTATTGTAACCTTGAAGGGGATAACATATACTTGTCATATAAGTTCATCCTTTAGATAAATCCATCCCAGTAATTTTTACGAGCCCTATGAAGGAGAAACTTGTTCTCGTCATGCTGACAAGTCCTAAGTCGTTTATGTTTTACAAGTCCGATGGAGGGGTAACTCACCATATTTTTCATGTTTAGAGAGTTTGGAAAAGAAGCGGAAAAGAAAATTCCAAAGGTCCCTTTTTGTAAATCGTCTCTTGAACCTGCAAAGTTGGAAAACAATATCCAAGAGAACCTCTTAGCCATGTTTAACTAAGGTATTCCTTTTTCGTACAATATTCTATCTCAGTCCAAAAAAGTGTTAAAATTGTACTAAGTAGATGTATTTTCATTTAATTTTGCGTGTTCTTAAAGTCTACAAGTGCTCGACAATATTTTCATATCTTTGGAGTTTGAAAAAGAGCTGAAAGAGGACTCCACCTGGAGGAACGAGTGGTATAAAAGGATAGCAACTGCTTCCAGTCATGCTGTAATTGCTCAAAACATGTAAAAGTCAAGAGGCTAGCTAGTAAGACCACTCATTGCAGATGTTTGTTAGGCAAGGGTAAAATAACCAAGTGAAAGCATATGATCAACCAAAGAGATGGTGACGATGGAATGAAAAAACAAGCTAATAAAAGTGGAAATCACGAGAGGTAAAAGGGGAAATGGTTTCATTTTTACACAAGCTTGAAACATGGGAAAATATGCTCGAGTATACTTGAGGATGGTTTCATTTTTTCACAAGCTTGAAACATGAGAAAAAACTATGCTTGGATTTGATTTCATTTTTACACAACCTTGAAATTGAAACAAACTATTCTTGGGCTTGGTTTCATTTTTACACAAGCTAGAAACAAAGATAAACTATGCTTGAGATAATTTTTGCATGCCCCCAGCATAATGACTCAATTCGAGGTACATGCCCCCCCCCCCCCCCAAGATTCATTTCATTCACCTAAGTAGACTACTGGTTACTAACAGGTGGATGGAATGAAGGTTTACTTATGAGATCAAGTGAAAGACTCGAATGCAATTTTACAAGATCTAATCAAAGACTCAAATTGGAAGGGGATTTGTTTCATTTTTTAATGAGCTTGACACAGGAATAGAACCATACTCATGACACCTTGTTTCATTTTTTAATGAGGTTAACATAGTAAAAGAAATATCCTCATGGAGACCTAATTCATTTTTTAACGAGGTTGACATAGTAAAAGAACTATCTTCGTGGAAACCTATTTCATTTTTTACCAAGGTTGATATGGTAAAAGAACTATCCTCATAGCACCCATTTCATTTTTTAACGAGATTGACATAGTAAAAGAATTATCCTCATTGCCCTTGTTTCATTTTTTAATGAGCTTGACACAAGGCAAAGAACTCTACTCCAACACCTTTGATCATAGACCAAAAGAGGTCATGGCTTCCAAGAAGTTCTCACCAGATGGGAGAACAACACTCTGGAAGGAATACATGTCCAGGGATCCAATGGAAAAATCGGTCTCCAATACCCCCAATACATGGCGTACTACATCACCTACTAGATGATTAGTAGATGTGGGCATGGAACAGGTAGCCACGTAATTAACCTGTGGCGGGGGTGATACTGCTTGCATATAAGAACCATTTAGGGATGATGGTTGATTGGGAATTGATTCAGGACCAATGAATGTAAGTTGATCAATGATCACAATTCTTCCTTCATGCGGGAAACATATCACATGAAAGAGAGAAGAGACAAGAGCTCCCATGACATAAACATAGTCATGGCCAAGGAGTAGATTAAAATCTAAAGGGCCTTAGACAACCATCACGCCTATATAGACAATCTTTCCTACCAAAGTAATAGGTAACTTAGGAAGGATCCTTAATGGTTGACTAGTTCCTATGTTAAAAGCTAACATATTTTGGGTGACGGGGACAAGCTGAGGAGAACCTAAAGCTTGCCAAGTAGTTGAGGATAAAATGCTAACAAATGCGCTCTCGTCTATGAATGTATTAGATACGATCATATTGTAAGCATGTATTGTAATCTGGAAAGGCACATAAGATGGAAGATGATATCCTTCCAGTCGAATCCAATTAAAATAAGTGACTCAACTACTTGGAGGGGATGTCATAGGAACATGAGAGTTGTCCTCTTCTGCTATGGGAATAGGAGACCTACTCTCCTGCACCTGAGGAAGGGGAATATTTCCCTCTAGTTCATTCCAAACTGAAGACACTAGAAGAGCTTGAGAGGTATGAGGTTCACTCTCTACCTGAAAGGTATGGTTAACTGAAGGTGGAGTCTAGTCTGCTGTTTTCTCAAGCATTGGTTGGTCAAGGATGGAGTCACGAGACTCACTTTCAGAGAGAGCAGGGTTGACCAAAGATTGCTTTTGATCAATCAATCGATCAACTAGCAAAGGATTAGGGGAAAGATTCAATAACCAACTAGAAGACAAGACCGGGAAGCTGTAAGGTTTTCCAACTCTTTAGAAGCCTCATCCAGAAGAGGACAAAGGTGAATGGGATGATTACCTTCACACAACTTAGAGGGAAATTTGAATTACCCCTTTTTCCCATGGATCTTATTATTACTAGTTAAAGGTTTATCACTAACATGATCTCTAGAGGCTGATGACAAAGGTTGATGTGAACTTGTGGACCACACTTCTAAGACCTTGGGAATACCAAAGCAATCACGAAGAAGGTGGTCACGCTTGCAAAGCTTGCAAGGGAATTTTATTTTCCAAGGCTGGTTGGAAGATTTTTCTACATCAGTTGCATCCATAGAAATGGCTGCTTGGTTTCCCCCTTGCTTATTTTGCTTCTTCTTCTTTGTCCTCTTCTTCTTCTTCTTAGGTTCCTGGTTACTAGAATCCAGACTTTCACCAGGTGAAGAGGAAGAATGGGGTGAAGAAATAGGTGAAGAAGGTGAGGGGTCAACTTTAGGATCAACATGAGGTTGAGGAGAACTCGGTTGAAAATCAATTTGGACACTCGGAATCATTGAGGTTGAAAATAACCAAACTGGAAGACCAATGTTCAATCTAGGAAGGGAAAATGTTTCCATATAGGGAGCACCAATATTTTTAAAAGAAGGAAAAGAACTAGGATTCCCATCAGAGGGGTTTCCTTAACTGGTAGACTCAAGAAATGTTGCCATCAGTATCAACCTAAGATCTACTAAGGAGTATTTCCACAGGAAGGATGTTGTTCCGCGATCAATTAATTGATTTTATAAATGAACAAAACAAAATAAAAAGGGGTAAGCTAGGCAAGAGGGTTTACTGAGTATCTGTGAACTGCAATATACACCTTAGTTGAAACCAAGGACTTAACGTACAATGACCAATAACCTCGAATGCTGTGTTCGATGTATCACATCTACAAGATGACTGACTAGGTTACCTGTGGCTAAAGGATAGAAACCTAGTGGGGTCTCCCAGTATATACGCGATGGTACAAGGAGCACAAGTATGTGTTAGCACACTCTAATGCATAACCATTCGATGAGAGCATTCCCATATACTTGCCATACTAGAGTGTCTCCAATATACCCAAGAGTATTGGAGAACTTCCTATATAATTCTGTACGTGGAACGAAATTTCACCCCCGGGATACAATGCTGGAAGATAACGACAACTACTAGGTTTATAGATGATGAAACATGTCTTTAGCCTAGACCTCTAAATGTTTTCATTAAGTTCCAAATTATCCTTAGGTTGATTGAGTAGATTTTAATGTTTTTCTTGAATTATGTTTCAATTTTATGGCTCAAAGCGTTGTCACCTGAACACCTAAGATGGAGCTATATGGGAAAAATATTCTTTTCCAATTCGATGAAAGCTAAACTAGTAAGGGGAGAGATTTCAAACAATGATGCAACAAGTAGTAATGCAACAAACAAAATGCCCTTAACTATTTTTTTACTTTGCACTTGCCAAATGCAACTTTTCAAAAGTAAAATAATTTTCACTTTTACTAAGATGCACTTATATGAGTTATTCTTTTATTTTCATTTGAATGATTTGATGCACCTAATACAATCTTTAGCTTTCAATCACTGAAAAATGTGATCTATTTTCAATGATGAATCTAAAAAAATAACTTTTCAATGCAACTAATCTAATGCATTTTCACGAAAAGTAAATTTTTAAAGACAAGCTAAAACAAATGCAAAATGATGTTTTCAATGATTTCCACAAAAAAAAACACTCAATCAATCAACAAAACCAACATCTCAATGACACAAACAAGTAGCAAGCGATGACCAATTGACTAGAAACCCTAGAATGCAATCAAATTTCACTTCAAAGCCAATGAGAGAAATTTTGCAAATTAATCAAGACAATTAATCAAAACAGTTGACAAGTCCAAGCATATTGGATGGGAAAAGACCTCAGGGTCCAAGACACACTAGATTCTAAGCCAGAAACCCTAAAAATTCTTGTATTCAAGGACCAATGCTACTTTATATAGAAAAATGCGTGCTGACAGGGTCATCATTGCTACTTTGTGAAGCCCACAAGTACACAAAGTACAAGTTGGAATGGGAAAGGATTGGAATGGGAAAGGAAATTTGACCTCCTTGGACACATATAAATGTTAGAGAATGTAGATCTGGTTGGTCTTCATAATTCCATTGTTAAAAAAAAAATATTATGTTTTCCAATGTGCTCTTCATGCTTAATATGATAAAATTATATTCTTATAAGAAAAGAAGAAAAAAATTCCATTTGTTACACAACTTTAAAATTCCTCCATAAGTGCTAAGTTGGCTTGCATCAAGAGCAAGTTGTTCTGCTTCCTCATTCACACCCTTTCAATCCAGTTAGATCAATACATATATTTAAATCGGTTAACACATTAAGACAAACATTCAAATTAAGTCATTTTGACTAATATGAGGTATGCAATTGGAGCTACAAAAAGGAGTCAAATTTTAGTCTCAAATACATTTTTGCTTGCCATTGGAAGTCAACCAAAAGGAATCGAAGTATGAATTTTATTCTAAAGTGTTTCTTTCTGCCATCAAAAGTCAACCAAAAGGAATCAAAGTTTTCATTTGAAATACAAATATATAAAAGGGTCGAAGTTTGTATCGTATTTAGCTTTATAAGAACAAAAGACGAGGTTTGTGTCACTGTCAAGATAGGAGTATGAATCCTCATATGTTGTAGAGGATAAAATTTTATTCAAGAAATAAATCCGTCTCAAGAACAAAGGATCGAATTATGTGACATCACACAAGAGCCTAGTTTTGTAGTAAGAAACGAAAGGTCTGTACAACATAAGTCCGAATTAGATACGTATGGAAAAAGTATGTAATATCTAAAGGATCCGAGTTCTGTTTTGTTTCTGTGAAGGCCTTCTGTGAAGTTTGTCAAGTCTAAAGAGCAGGTACGAGGTCTACTACAGATCTACAATTCAAGTCAACTTTTGGAAAAAGGTTTGCATATCAATCCTAGCTCTGTACTGTGTGGTATGGTGAGAAATTTTTCCTCTCTCTTGTGATCTTGTGGAATATAGTTTGAAGGAAGGACTTAACACTTGTGGAGGGCTACATTGACTCTGATTTCTCTGGTTAATTTGAATATTTCTCTAAGAAGAAGATTGTTGGGCTTTTCCCGACAAAGGGTTTTCCTTGGATATATTATTGTCGCTTTTCGTGCGTACTGTGATATTTCTTTTATGGTAATTGTTTGATGAAGGAATATTAAAATAAGAATATAATATTCACAAGTAATTATCAAGTTAAGGAATTTTATTGTGTTCCTTAAAATTCCAACATGGTATTAGAGCTTATGGTTTAAAACATTTGAAGGAAGGGACAATGAGATCAAGATCTTTCTTGAAGTCTGAATATTTATAAAAGAGACAATAATATTATAATATGATTTATACTAATGGCATCCTCAATGAAGTGAGAAAACAAATTACAAGGAGCTTCAAATTTTAGAGCTTTGAAGACAAGGATGGATCTTATCCTTGCAAGAAACAAAGTATTGTACATTGTGACAGGAAAAATCACGGAACCATCAAAGGATGCAGGGAAAGAAAAATTCAAGAAAAATGACATAATATCAATGAGCCTCATTGTGGATTCAGCCAAAGATAATATAGTTCCCTTATAAACTGTTTACAATAAAAAATATTGGTCAAGTAGAAAGCTTAAAGAATGAGCTTCAAACTATCAAGATGAAAAAATACATCATTGTGTCTTCATATCTTGTAAGGATATCTCATCTAAGAGATGAACTTCAAGCAATTTATGGGATCATCCCCAATAAAGAACTTGTAATTTCAACACTTTTAGGATTACCTAAATCCTAGAATGCTTTCATTGTCAGTATAAATAGCTGGAAAGAGGCTCCATTTTATGAAAAGTTGTGGTCAATGTTCTCTCAATTAGAAGCCAAACTTACACTAATGGAAGGAAAACTAGAAGAAGAAGAAAGTTATATCTCTAATTCTTATTCAGCTCGCTTCAAGAAGAAAGGAGAAAATAAGAAATATGGTTCTCAAAATAAAGGATCAAATAAAAATCAACGAAGGAAGACAAATTTATCAAAGATTCAATGTTTCCATTGTCACAATTTTGGTCATTATGTAAACCAATGTTATGAGAGAATGAACAATAATAAGAAAGGAGAAAGAGATAAGGTTGCTATTGTTGACACTAATGAACCAACAAAGAAGGCCAAAACAGAGGACTATGATGTTAGAGATTTATGTTATTAAACAAAGGTTTAGGGTTTTAAGGGGTTTTAACAAAACCCTAATGTAATATATCCTTTCTATAAAAATATATTTATGATTTTGAATCATATGAATAATTGACTTCAAGATTTATTATTTAAAAAAAGAACAATTAAGTTTTTACTACTTTTTGAATTTTTAAGTTTTACAAGTCTAGAAAGACTTGATAAGAGACCCCTAGGGTTTAGACAAAACCTTAGGATGAGCTGTTGAAATAAAGAAAAACCCTTATGATGTCTAGATCCATGATGACAAGAAATACAATATCAAGAGGAAGTTGTTGTTGTTCATAAAAATATAACTACTCTATCTGTATTCTTTTACTGTTATTGATTTCTTTAGTAAAACTAGTCTCTTTCTTGATTGTGACTATATATATATATATATAATTGCAGGTACATAAGTGTTTGAGCTAAAATAAGTTATAATATCATAGACAAGTATATAACAAGTCCTGGATTAAGAGGGAACTTTAGAGGGAGCTTCAAATCTTGAAGGGATTGAAGATTTCGAAAGAACTTTGAAGAACCTTGAATTTAAGCTTTGGACTCAGAGGGAGTAATTTAATTCTCAAGTTTTGATGTATGCCTTTAATTATTATCTTTATATTATATTTTATAGCCAAAGCTATGATAGGCCTATGCTGTTAGGGTTTGACAAAGATAATGGAAAACCTATAATGAAAGGATCCTTTAGGGTTTTGACTTTATGGTATGAGGAATTGAATGTCCTCTAAGGTTTGGCCAACCTTGTGTAGTTAAAACATGAATGTTCTTGAAAGTTTGACCTTAGTGATGGAAAACCTATACTAGTCTACATATTGTGAGGTTAAGGCACTGACTAGATCATGGTGACTAGTTATTGTATCTCAGACTTGATAGCTTGTATGATGATACGTAGGGTTGATAACTTGGCAAAAGCCTAGATGGTACCTAGATTCCTGTGAAATGTACGGTTGATACCTTTGAAATATCCTAAAAGGTATATAGATCCTTGAAATAGTATTTATCTGGTTGATACCTTGGCAATAGCCTAGATGGTATCTAGATCCATGAAACAATATTTTTTGGGTTGAAACCTTGTCAGTAGCCTAGATAGTATCTAGATCCCTTGAATAATATGTGTTGATTTGATGCCTAGATGATACCTATATCCCTAGATTAGCATGTCTTTTGGTTTGGTGTCTTGGCAGTGTTGAAGGAAATGTAACTAGGTTTGATCTTCATGAATGTACTTTTGGTATTTGTATTTATTCAAAAAAAGAAATATTATTTTTATAATATTTATCAATGAGTTTCTTGCTCATTGAAATAGATCTAGCACATTTTAAGTGCTATAAGTGCTATATGTGAGTCAAATAGTCAAAATGAAATGTTGAAGGCCTTATGGGCATGTTACACCATGTATGATTATGTATTAGGGTAAAGATAATACCTCCAAGAAAATTCAAGTCTCCTGCTATGAAAAGGCACCATCAAAGAAGCTCCTTCAAGCATGCTACACCACCAAAGAAACCATCTGAAGTTTGCATAACAAGTCGACCTACAAACAGTTAACATGTCATCCTTCTAGTCGGCATAAAAGGAGGGACAATCCTCTATAAATAGAGGTTGTACAATCCATTACAATGCCAATCAAGAGATATGAAATCCGAGAAGAGAAGAGGCTAAGAAAAGGACAAAGAAGAGGTCTTCTAGGGCAGTGAAGGAAGAAAGGAAGAAGCTGAGGTGGAAGGGATTGTTTTTCTAGGGTTAACACAACCACATGTGTGAGAAAGGAAGGGTCTGCCTGCGGTCATAACAATATAAACCCACAATGACATATCTCTCTATTTATGGCTTGAAAATAAGGCTTATAATGCCTCTCACTCAAGCAAAGAAGAACTCTCTCAAGCGAATAAGGAAGAGGTCAACATCACAAGGAAAATAGTCATATCATAACAATCCTCCCATTAAAATCATACAAGTTCATTGGTTAGTGGAGATAAGGAAGGGATCATCATAAGGAAAGGGTCTCATCAAGGTATATCCTCTAGAGCAAGTGCAAAAAAGTTGGAAGGAGGAAGAAGTGCTGGGAAACGAAGTGCCAGAAGAAGGAAGCGACTGGGAACAAAGTGTAGAAAGAAGGAAGGACTTGACCTGTGATTGGAGGAAATTCTAGTCAAGGGTCTAGGGTTCGACAATTATCAATAAGAAGCTTCAATAAGGGAAACTTGCTAAATGGTTTTCCTCTCAAGAGAAGAGAGGTTTTGGCCCTGGTAGAGAGCCAACATCTTGTGTTCTTGTTCTTATGTTTTGGTAGTAGTTTGATGAAGTACACACACATGCATTAATAATAATAAGAAGAAGATTAATCTAGCAAGAAAAAGTAAAAATACTCCACAAATTTTTATCAAGTAATGAAGAATCACACTACACCTAATTTCCTTATATTCTTCAACATGGTATCAAAGCTAAGGTGACACATCAAGGAAAGGGAAACTCAAGAACAATCAACAAGGAAAGTCATCTACAAGATTGAAGCATCAAGCCAAATCTACTCAAGAAAAAGAAGGCATATCACCTATCATTCACCAAGGAAGACTACATATTAAGAAGAATAGCCTTACATAAAGGCACCTACAAAGAAGAGCAGATTGAAGCAGGACCTACATCAAGCTACAAGTCATCAATAAATCTCATCATCAAGCAAGTCCACATGAAGAAGGCAACTTGAAGAACATCAAGATCCTAGGAAGGCAAGCCATCAAGTCTTCAAGGAGAAAGAAAATCCACTACATCTTAAAACATATCAATTACATGTCCCCTTCAGAATATACATCAATGTCTTTTTGCAAGAAAAGCAATAAATTGGTAGGTACCAATAAATTTCTTGCATGGAAGAAGAGAACTGATTTACTTCTCAAGGAGAATGAATGTCTAGAACATGTTGAAGGGAATATCATTATCCCTGCTAAAGAGAAAACTCTAGCCTTAGCTAAGTACAATAAGGATGAGACAAGAGCACAAAGGATTTTGATAGAATAAATCAGAGACTCTCTCATTCCTTATGTATCCATATTTTAAACATCAAAAGAAATTTATGATAAGCTAGTAGAGCTATTCTCGGTATCCAAAACCGGAAAAGTGATATCTCTAAGGAATGAATTGTACAAGATTAAGATATCAAAGGAAGGAATAACTACCTACTTCATGAAGATCGTTGAGATGAGAGATCAATTCCAAGAGCTTGGGAAAGTCATGTTTGACAGAGAGATGACAACTGTAGTACTCAATGCTCTACTCGAGGATTGGGGCAACTTCACATCTAGGATATATGCCAATAAGGAAGCAACAACACTTAGTGAAATGTGGTCTCTATGCAGGACAAAGGAAACCAGACTTAAAGCAAAGGAATATGTGGGATCAAAGGAGAGAGCATTTGCTACCATGGCCAAGAGAAAGGGAAATTGGAAAATTTGGTCCACGAAGAAAAAACAACAAATACATGTCCAAAATCCAATGTTTTGGATGCCAAGAATATGGACACCACAAGAAGAATTTTCCTAAGCTTAAGAAGGACAACAACAACAAAAGAAAGAGGGAAGAAGCTCACATGAATCAAGAGGTGAAAGAAGAAGAAAAGAAGCAAAAGAAGGAAGATCCTTTGGATCTCTACTATGACTAAGTCAAACTCTTTACTTCAAGTCTTCTTTCAAAGTCTTGAGTAGGATAGCAGCATGTAGGAATAAAATAAAATTGCATGGCTAGAAACATCTTCTAGAATCTAGAAGCATTGGGTACATAAAGTTTGAGACACTCATGAAGAAGTAGCATTTATGATGAGAAAAAAATGCATGGTTAGAAATATCTTCTAGAAGATATGAGCATGGTAGATATAGCTCAATATTTTCATGTAGAAGGAGAATGCCTTGTATAGGACCTCATCCACTATGAAAGAAAATTGATCATGAATAAGAATCTTAGAAGACCTCCAACATCAAAAGGACATAAACATTTACAGGTTAAGGATCTTCAAGATCCTATGATGGAATCTTCAAAAGAAGATTCATGAATAAGAAGCAGATGTCTCATTGGGAATTCCATTCCTAGGATTCAAGAAAAGGATGATATGAAGGCAAACTAAGATGAAGCAAGAAGGGCCACACCAAGGAAAACCAAATGCTCAAAGGAGAATCAAGATGAGGTATGTATGCATTAAAGTTTATTCATGTTATCAATTTTATATTATTGAGTCATGTGAATAGTTCTATAACATGATCAAGTATGAAAGAATATCTTTCACCAAGGACATGCTTGAAGGCATGTACTACAATGCAATGAAGGTCAACAAAAGAATATTCTCACATAAGGAGTATAATATTGCTGACTAAGAAGCAAGGAAATGTTGACTAGTCTAGGAATAAAGAAATGAAGAAGTGATCTAAGGAGCGCAATATGGTTGACCAATTTATCAAAAATAAAATGAGGAAGGAGATCAAGCTTGTGAAGAACACCATGATCACTGAGAATCACTATCTGACAATATACTTTGAAGATATCTCTTGAAAGAAGGCAATACAACCCTAACAAAGGAAGGAAGGACCCTTGACACCTATGAAGGCCTTGGATATATAAAATATGCATTTAATTGATTGTACTCTACGAAGATGTCGTGATGAAGAAGCCATATAGAAAAATAAAAAGCAATGTCAAGATGAAGTCATGACGGGATACTAGGTCAAACCATGTAAACAAGCAAGTACAACGAAGCATCCATGAGAGGAGTATTACGAAGCATGGAAACATGGCAAAGGAGTAGCTAGATGACAAGAAAACCTGATGTATGGCAAGAAAACCACTTTCCATGAAGGAAGCAATGAAATGAAAAAATAGGAAGGAAAGTCATCAATGGATGGTGCCATACCTAGAAGAAGTTATAAAAAAGACTTCATGACATCAAAGAAAGGAAAGAGATCAAGAAGCTGAGTGACCCATGAAGAAGAAGTTCCTGATGAATGAAAGAGTCCCTAGTTAAGAGGAAGCTCTGACAGGTTCCTGATCAAGAGGGATTTTTTGATCACCCTTGAATACAAAGGAGTGACAATTGTGTTTTCCCATTTCATGGGTCATGAACTAGACTAAGACTAACAATTGCAAGTCTAAATGAAGGCCATGCGGAAATGTAGACACAACATTCTTGTATTCACTTTGGAAGAAAGAATGGAGGATTGGGTAATCATATGGCACCCGATACTCTTTTAGGATGTGTATGGAATCCAAGACAATAGTAGGCAAGAGGACTGATATTCTTTGAAGGCTGGGAACCCAAGATAAAAATAGTCTTAGAAGGTCATACTCAGAGAACACCTGGGTTGGTATGTACCTTGAGAGAAAATGATGAAGGTGTTTGTAAATCATTGGTCTCGCTAGCATTGTGGCTCTTGATCTCATGAAGAGATGGAGTTGTTAGTCAAGGCCTTGCACTATGACAATGTTGATTGATATGATGCTATAACAGATGGATTGCAAATCCAGTTTCTCTTATGTGCATTATTTAGAAATCGATAATATCTAAACACCTTGTAATATTGTATGAATACCTCCCTAGTTAAGAGGGAGTGTCGAAGGAAATGTAACTAGGTTCGGTATTCGTAAATATACTTTTGATATTTGTATTTATTCAAGAAAAGAAATATTATTTTTATAATATATATCAATGAGTTTCTTGCTCATTCAAATAGGTCTAGCACATGTTAAGTGCTATAGGTGAGTCAAATAGTCAAAAGGAAATGTTGAAGGCCTTAAGGGCATGTTACACCATGTATGATTATGTATTAGGGTGAAGAGAATAAATCCAAGCAAACTAAAGTCTCCTCCTATGTAAAGACACCATCAAAGAAGCTCCTTCAAGCATGTTTCACTGCTTAAGAAACCATCTGAAGTTTGCATAACAAGTCAACCTACAAACAGTTAACATGTCAGTCTTATAGTCATCCTAAAAGGAGGGAAAATTATCTATCAATAGAGCCTTCCCACTCCATTACAACACCAATCAAGATCTCTGAAATTTGAGAAGAGAAGGGGCTAAGAAAAGGACAAAGAAGAGGTCTTCTAGGGCAATGCAAGAAGAAAGAAAGAAGTCGAGGTGGAAGGGACTGATTTTCTAGGGTTAACACAGCCACATTTGTGAGAAAGGAAGGGTCTGCTGACGGTCATAACAACAGAAACCCAGAGTGACATATCTATCTATTTTGGTCTAGAAAACAAGGCCTATAA
This sequence comes from Pinus taeda, assembly GCA_000404065.3. Lineage (NCBI taxonomy): Eukaryota > Viridiplantae > Streptophyta > Pinopsida > Pinales > Pinaceae > Pinus > Pinus taeda. The sequence continues at coordinate 8,800 of APFE031217253.1, read as the reverse complement.
GGCCTCTCACTCAAGCGAAGAAGGAACTCTCTCAAGTGAAGATGGAAGAGGTCAACATCACAAGGAAAACAGTGACATGTGTGAGGGTAAGGAGGTTATCTTTGCTGTCATAACAACCCTCCCATTACTACCATACAAGTTCATTGGATGGTTAAGAAAAGGAAGGGATCATCATAAGGAAATGGTCTCATCAAGGTATCTCCTCTAGAGCAAGTGCAACAAATTTGGAAGGAGGACGAAGTGCTAGGAAACAAAGTGTTGAAAGAAGGAAGTGATGGGGAACAAAGTGCAAAAGGAAGGAAGGACTTGAATTTTTCTTAGAGGGCATTCTAGTCAAGGGTCTAGAGTTTGGAAATGATCAATAAGAAGCTTCAATAAGAGAAACTTACTAAAGGGTTTTCCTCTCAAGAGAAGAGAGGTTTTGGCCTTGGTAGAGAGCCAACATCTTGTGTTTTTATTCTTATGTTTTCGTAGTAGTTTGATGAACACACATGCATTAATAATAATAATAATAATATTGAGTTAACAAGAAAAAGTAAAAATAGTCCACAAATTGTTATCAAGTAACAAAGAATCAAAATACACCTAAGTGCCCTAGATTCTTCAACATGAAGTAGCCAAGATAACATCTTGAGTCCTAGATAAAGAATGCCTATTGAGTTGGTACCTTGGATGTAAATAAATGGTTATTATAATTGTCAAAGAGAAGTTATGGAGATAGCTTAGATAAGTAGGTTACTCCCAATATTTTTCTTAGAACTCTTTAGAGTGAACTTGTTTAGTGTTAGGCCTAAGATAAGGCCTTTGAAGTTTCACCTAGGCTATGTATGGATATTGGTTGTTTGATGGTGAATCATGATCATGTATCAACATGTTTTCATAGCACCATTTGATTGGGAACTCTGATTATGGTACTATGAAATGTATAACCATGTTCTTAATGAAATATTACAACATAGAATATCTAGATAATCATTATGAATACCTCCCTCGCTAAGAGGGAGTGTTGGAGAATGTAACTTTGGTCGGTTTTCATAATTCCATTGTTAAAAAGAATTTATTATGTTTGAGAGCATGTTCTTCAAGCTCAATATGATCAAATTATACTCTTGTAAGAAAAGAAGAAATTTTTTCAATTGTTACACAACTTCAAGAATCCTCCACAAGTGCTGAGTCGACCTGCGTCAAGAACAAGTTGATTTGCTTTATATATATGTGTGTGTGTGTGTGTGTGTGTTGTATGTGTATATATATATCATATGATGTGTGTATATCTCTATATATGGTTATATATATATGTATAATATGTGTAATATGTGTATATATATATAACTTCTATATATATATATATATATTATATATATATTATATATATATATATATTAGTAATATATATATATATATATATATATATATATCAGTTCACACATTAAGACAAACATTCAAATTAAGTCATTTTATTTAATACGAAGGTCTGCAATTGATTCTACAAATAGGAGTTGAAGTTAGTCTCAAATTGTTTTTTTTTTTCCATTGGAAGTCAACCAAAAGGACTCAAAGTCTGAAGTTTAGTCTCAAGTGATTTTCTTCTTGCCATCGGAAGGCAACCAAAATGAATTGAAGTTTGGATTTTAAATATGAGTATATAAAGGGTCGAAGTCTGTATTACATTTACCTTTGTAAAAACATATGATGAGGTCTATATCACTATCAAGATAGGAGTCTGAATCCTGATCTGTTGCAAAGTATCAAATTTTTTTCAAGAAATAAGCTTGTCTCAATAACAAAGGATCAAATTCTGTGACATCACACAAGAGCTAAGTTTTGTAGTAAGAAATGAAAAGTATGCACACCAGATGTATGAATTAGACACCCATGGAAGAAGTCTATAATATCTAAAGGATTCAACTTTTGGTTTGTTTCTGTGAAGACCATTTTTTAAGTTTTTCAAGTCTAAGATCAGGTGAGAGGTCTATTACAAATATACAATTCAAGTCAACTTCTAGAAAAAGGTTCGAATAACAATCCTAGCCTTGTTCTATGTGGTATGGTGAGAAAATCTACCTGTCTCTTGTGATCTTGTGGAAGACAATTGGAAGGAATGACTTAGAGCTTGTGGAGGGATACATTAAATTTGATTTCTCTCGTTAATTTGAATATTTCTCTAAGAATAAGCTTGCTGGGTTTTTCCCCACATAGGGTTTTCCCATCATAAATTGTTGTCTCTTTTCATGCGTACTACGATCATGCTTTTATGTTAATTTCTTGTTGAAGAAATATTAAAATAAGAATATAATATTCAGAAGTAATTATCAAGTTAAAGAATTTTATCATCTTCCTTAAAATTCCAACAATAAATACACCACATGTCACATCATTTGGAGGCACCATCATCAAACATCTTCTTCTTCTCTTGGTGGTTTGATTACTTTTGAAAATTGTAGGTCCCTTTCACACGTGCAAGGAGGAAAAGATTTCTTATTGTGCCGAATTCTGTCTTTGACCAATGTTGACTTTTGGGAGTTTGGACTTGGGTTGAATTTCTTTGAATTGTGTTTCTGATCGTTTTTTGGAGGCTAAATTCTTTGGCAAGGAGAGTGGAATTTTCTTAGCACTTTGACCCACGTTGATTGTAGATATGCAATTATGGTTTTTGTTAGGGTCCTATAATTTATAGGATCTCAAGGTAATTGAGTACTGTATCCCAAGAATCTTGTTTTGTAAATACTTGTCAATCTGCCAATGATTTCCAAATAAAAGAAAAAATAATTAAAAAATGAAAAGAGGGTATAAATAAGAAAAAGAGAAAAACAAAAAATATTGAAAAAAGAAGAAAATATTGAACCCCACCAAAAGAAAGAAAAGTCAAAAAGGAAGAATACTGAAAGTGTTGCAAGTCTAAATGCCACTACTCATAGGTAGTTTTGCTTCATTAGTTAAAAATGAAAGGTTGTGAGCAACTTGTTCAAAATAACACAATCACTAGCTTTTAGTTTAATCATACAATGTAATCATGATTAAACTCCTTTAAATTTTGTAAATTAAGTTAGAGAATAAAGACTTACCCAACAATTCAATCTAGCTAAATCATTAGTTAGGTAGAAAATGTCATTGATCCAACTGTTTAATCTGGTTCAATAGAAGAAATAAGGGATAGGCTAGGTAGTTTTTCATTTTGTATAAAAGAAAATAAAGTGGATCTGCTAGTCTAAGTGCACCCTAGAAGAAATAATAAAAAATGTTAGTTTAGTCATGGGTAGGTAGATTAGATCATTTTTGCAAATATATGCATATGTAATTTTTATCTTAAGTTTTAAGGATATGGTGAAAATGCCAAATATACACCAAAGGATAAAGTGCTCCTACATATTTTTCATATTTCTTTATCCTAAGTGGGGAATGCAAAAGGGTAAAGGCACAAGTGGACAAAGATTTTTGTTGCTTATGGTTAAAGTGCATTTCACTTAGCAACCTCGAGATTTGTTCCCTCTCACGAACAACACACCTCATCTGCCTTTGGCGCCCCCCTCTCCATCTTGCCTTTATTGTCGGGGGGGGGGGGGGTGTTCCGAAAAGTTGTTTCTCCCACCAGGCCCCATCCCCTATGTGCTGCCTTCTTGCAATTTCGCACCCCCACACCAAAACCGTATACCGCTCGCTAACCCCTCCAAAAACTACTTTTCCCTTGCCCGCTCTACCGCGCCTCACCACTACTCCACCACTCTCCGCCTGCCATGTGGCATCACTGTTGGTCTATTAAATGCTTTCCCGGCCAAAACGACTGTTCTACATTAAATTCGATTTCTTCCATGTAACCGTTTAGGCCTAATGGTCTCGCACCATTTCAACTAAATGATTTGTTGCAGCATTTAAAACCTTCTCAACGCATCACAATCATTTCTTCTACTCAACCTCTCACTCTTATCCCTTTTTCACTCGTGTTTTTCTGTTATTGAAAGTTTTTCACAACGATCACTCTCAGAGCTATTCTGCGACCAGATCAAGACAGAAGCTGAAATTTCCTCTTCCTTTTCACATGAAAATTCATTATTCAACTGTGCTCGGTATGTTCCTCTGTAAATTCATCATGTTCTCAGATTTTTAATGTCATGCCTCCAAAGACTAAGACTCAAGATAAGCCTACTAATCCTTTGATTTCCCCTTTTGTGGATTAAGATCATATACCTGTAGCTGACAAGGATTACAGGATAAATGAAACCCAATGCGAATATGATTTTCTTGAGTTATATTGATAGCTGGAAGATAAACACACAGACAAAACCGATGAAATTGGGCTCTGGGAGTCCAACCTCCCCCATTATATTTTCCCCTTGACATTCCAAGCCCCAAAATTTACTAGAAGGTGTCAAGCATGCTATGTCCTTGCCCAAAGAGCCATCATTTCCCCTATATGTGACATTATCTTCACAATTATAGCCCAAACCATTGACCAAATGATGCTGGACCCCACTGTGGAAAATACTGTTTCTTTCTCCCTAGAAGCCCTCACCCGACTTTATCAAAAGCTGGATTTTTACACCATAGCCAAAATTTTTGAGATTTTCTTTCCAGAGAATGCCCAATTAACCAAATAGAATCTTCCATATCCTTCCTTCATCTTCTCTAATTAGACCAAATAGATTATATCCATAATTTCCTACATTTTAGGTTTTTTTTTGATTAGTGGGTAGATGAGCCCATTTTAGTATTCCTCTCCATATTTTCCATAGAAAACAAGCCTTCCATTGTGTTCAATTTCAGTCAATTCTTAGTTGACAGTATTCATGAACAATTCATCGAATTTCCTATATAACAGGTGTTTAATTACACCTCCATTTTGATTTACATTTTCCTTAACTATTGGGCAAAAAATTCAATTTTTCATGTAGAAGCTTGATGATGCAGGAAATCAGTAGCTAATAATCTGTTGGACCTCATTGGTCATGAGAGAATAACAGGAATTCACTTATAAGTAGTTCATTGAAGGTTTTGTTCATCCAGCCATGAAAATTTTGAATAGTGCAATACGGATCAGTGAGGAAATCAAGAGCATTTTGCACTTGACAGATTAGGAAAAGGCTGGGGATTGGTATTTATACCAAAATTACACATAAATTAGGGTGTATGGTTGTGAATTGGCACCCTATAAACTCCCAAAATGCCTCCCAATGAGGATTTTTTCCCTGGAGTATATTATACAGATGCTGAATTCGGATGACATCCACTTTGTAGTGGCCAAGGAGAAGTCACAATTTAGAATAAAGACACATGTGGGCCCATTTGTGTGAAACATAAGGACAACAAGTGAAGAGGAAGATAGAAGGCTTAAAGAAATGAAGTTCAGTCTGAGCTTTACATGGTCTTATGACCCCTATGGCATTATTTCAAAGCTCAGAGTGGAGTACAAAAGCACTCCTTACATTCATACTTCAAGGCCAGAAATAGAGAAGTATGCCAATCAACTGGAGTGGATAGAAAAAACCTTACAGGAAGCTAAAGAACAACTTGTTTCTACTTCCCATTTGCAAACTCCCATTTTGCAGGAAAAATCAAGCAAAAGACAGATGGAGGAAGGATCATCATCAATAACTGGGAGTGAAGCAAAAGAATTCAGGATGAACTATATGAAGAGAACAAAGTTAACTCCTAGTGTAGAATTGGACAAAGAAACTGAAGAGAAAGCTGCCATCATCATCACAGATTCACCACCTGCAACTATAAAATTAACAACATCTCCTACTAGGTTTTCATCTTCACAAGGTCACAAGAACATTGAGCTAGAATCACAAAATGTCCAAACAGAAAAAGAGAACACAATTTTTGACAGGTACATGGAGATTAAGCTTAGAAATGAGATTTTAAAAAATAACACCTATAACCAATTCTGGAAGCAGAAATCCAACTCACAGAGTAGGTTGCTGTCAGCCTTTGACTCAGAGCGTGGAAAAATGTAGATGACCTTTCTTGAGGCCCAAATTCCATAGCCAAAATCAACAACAAACTACAAGAGCAACGCTTTTGAATTCAACGCAAAGGACATACATCCCATTGATGAAATGGAGATGCACAAGCAAACTGGTGAAATGGTATCCTCCACTTTGACTAACACTGCTATGTCACTATCTAAATTGTAGGTTTCTTTCGCAAATGTCGAGTCACAATTGAAGATGGAGAAACTGTCCTCCTTGGAAAACGATAATAGGATCAAGTCTTTGGAAGACTTGGTACTAAATGATCCCAAATATGTCAATCCTACTGAGGAGATTATTAAAAATAAAAACCTGGACATTCTAGCCTTAAGAAATAAGCTCAAGCTGCTAGCCACATAGGATCCAATGACCAAGGATATTGAAGAAAGTGAAGCACAGAAAGCAGATATGATGAAACTGATCATAGAACATGATATACAGATTAGGCAGATGGAGGAAGAGATGGAGAAAATGATAAAGGAGAAGGAAGAGAGTCTGAAGATGGCCATTTTCCCCTGGATTCCATACCTATTTCTCAACTTCCATCAACATGGACAACCACTGCAATTCTCACGCAGAATGAGTCGATCTTGTGGACAAGATATACCTTCCTAGAATCTAAAGAAGACCTAATGACAAGCAAACCAACCAGACACTATCTTTCTCTAAATGTGCTTTTATAAATAATGGAAAACAAGTGTGTTTAAGGCCTACCTCATGTCCAACGCAAGTTCGGGGATGCCTTCGCTCCTTTGATCCAAGTAAGTTCCTTTGTCGCAAACTTGCAAACACAAACAAGGCAAATGATTAAATAGCACCTGAATAACCAGTATTATAAAACATATTTAACATGAAAGTCAAGGAATCCATGAAACAAATAACATGAGATACTTGTTGAGAAAAATGAGTTTGATTGTATTAATTCAAAAGAAGAAGAACTTTACAACCTTTGCCTTGACGCTGTACAATCTCTTCCTAGGGTCCAACAAGAAGTCTCCTCTACTTTGACAAGCTTCACTCACTCCCCAATGAAGCCAAAAATGTATGTGATCTCTCCTCTTAAGCTCAACTAGGAAGTCTTGATTTCACCAACATTTACCCTCAAAAATGTTCATCTTCTAACCTCCCTAGCCACTAACCCAATGCCTCAATTTATAGTGCAATGGAGGGAAGTTACTAGGTCCTCCTTCAAAGGGATAGAATCCTCCTTCAAAGGGATAGCTCCTCCTAACAAGGGATTAGCTCCTTCTCTTTTGGGATGCATGAACCACTTGGAGCGAACAATCCACGTCAAAATTCCTTCTAGAAACATCTAGAATTAACCCAAAGTGAGTTTTTTAAGATAAAAATTGCACCTTTTAACTTTCACAGGGGTACGCACCCTCCCCTTTACATACAGAGCGCATAAGTACGCAGGTACTCTGAACAAAAGGTGCGGGCCCACAGGCAAAAGTGAGAGAAAGTGCGAAACCAGAGTTACAATGCTTTTTGATGTCTTTCTCTCATTTCCAAAGCTTGTTTTGAAGAGTCGAGGTATGAGACTTGCTTAGGAGGCTGGTATAGGTGGTGATAGACCCATACTGACTACAAATAATCAAGGTGACGATATTTTTGTATAACAGATTGCCCCCTAAAGTGCGAAGTCTGTAGTATATGAGGATTTTTCATTTATCATATAGGAAGAGTGAAGTGCTTTATCATTTCGAGGATCATCTTGCAGAGAGCCTGGTTGGAACCTGTAAAAACATTCAATGCAAAATATATATATGAGATCATATCATCGCTGAGGTAGGCATTCCCATACTCAGATAAAAACTGACTAGGGGACTGAAAACTGACTAGAAAACTAACTATTGCTCTGATATAGGAATGATCTTGTAACACATCATAAGTACAGACACACGTGGACACAGTATGGAAGTAGCCATCTGTTTATGAATAGTCCATAGTATAATGAATACAAAATTCCTCGCAGCCTAGATGGTGGAAACTAGATCCAGGGTCTTCATTTCT
>APFE031217248.1:67789-81268 GCA_000404065.3 Pinus taeda | reverse complement strand
CCATTTCTTAGTGTTAATATTTTTTAATTTCAATTATCTGATTATACAAGTTAAAAATTTATGATATATTTTCATTGTGGATTTAAGTTAATATGTTTTTGTTATTTATTGATTTATGTGTTTCTATTTTTCAGGAAAATGGCATCAAAGAATATTTCTGTGAATCTTTCTGGACCAAAGACTCTTAAAGGTGCATCTTCAAAAAACATTGGTGAACGAACTCCACCTGAGTTCATGGCTACAAATCTTTCAAGTGCCTCAAATGATAAGAAGATGATTTCATATTGGAATAATTCAAAATATGTGAAATTCCCATCAAGAATCTAGTATGTGAAAGAAAGAGAAAGCCAAAATATGAATATATATATATATCTATATATTGATATACCGAATGATAATGGGATTTTTGAGCTGATGGGAAGAGTCATAGATATGTGTTCAGTACCGGACACTGAAGTTGTTTACATACTTACAAAAGCTCCCAAGTCACATGAAAGGATTAAATATCGACTATCATATTCATTGTATGACATGAGAGAGGTATCTACAAAGTTGTGTGAACAAATCGTAAATGAGATGAAAGAAAACATCGTAAGTATTGTTATTTATATTTCTATTTTGCTTTCTTGAAAGTGTCTCGCTATATTTTTTTAATTTTGTTTTTATTGACATATGATATTTTGTTTGGCAGAATTTTGTTGAAAGTTGTTCAATTAGGTTGGGAGGCATTCATTCCATAGAGCATGATATCATGAAAGTTGTCAGCAGTTTTTACTCAGTGTCAGAACAAGATATGGAAAACAAGCAAAATGTAGTAATTGATGATGCTACAAAACTACATCCAAAGGATCAGAAAAAAGGCCTCTAGTGGATAAATCTAGCAAGGGTAGACAAGTTACTTTTGAGGACGATGAAGTTGAAACTGATAGTGAAGCATATGTTGCCGTTACTAAAGATGAAATTGGAACTGAGAAGAGCCGTAAAACACCAAAAGTAACAATGCCCAAGAATAAATCTGTTGAGAATGTTATGACGAAGAAAAGTAAAGTTGAAAATTTTGAAGTAGTCATTACCAGCAGTCAAGAACCTAGTGAAACTTCAAAAGAAAGCAGATAAATCGTTACACCGAGAGCTGATTTAGAGGATGGCATTATCAAAACAAAACAAAATGCCATTCGACAGAATTTGACAAAGAGAAACTTAATTGATGGTGGTCATACATTTCAGCTTAATGTCAAACAAACCTATAAGGCAAGTGAAGGACAATGTCAATATCAAGTCAGAAAGCCACACCACCTGCATGTTCACAACTTGAAGACATTGATGAGGTAAAATCCATATGCTCATGTGGTTAATTATGTGCTTCTTGTTGATCCAGTTCAAGTTCCCAACAAAGAAGCATTTGAGAAGTCAGAATGTTTTAAATACAATTATTATGTGCTTGGGGGGAACCATTATGTAGAAGCTCAAAGACAATTGATGGAGGAATATCCCAATAACCCATGTTTTGAAACAATGAAATGTATCATTTAGTTTATCGGATACAGAAGAAAAGTTAGTGGCAAGGGGTCATAATTCAGATAATGAATATAGGATGTCTATGAATTTCATCCAAAGGGTTAGATTTATTCATAGAATTTCAAGAAAAATGAGGTGGGGATAGGATAAATGTTACTAAAGATTTCCGAAAGGAATGTTGTATGGAAATAGGCTATCAAATTGAAGAGAAACCAAATTCAAAAGGTGGAAAATGAAACCTTCCTAGTGATATATTCAGAGGTGTTGATAACATTTTACAATTGGCATTTAGAACTGGAGATGTTTGGAAGTTGATTGATGAGATTTTTAGCATGTGGGAAAACATTGGCATTAAAAACCAGAAGGTCAAAAAGTCTAAGCCATTGATATGTGGCGGTAGTAATTCAGCTCCTGAATTGAAGCAGCTTCCAGAAGAAATGACTATCACACCTTGGAGAGCAATGCAAGGAGTGAAAGATGAAAAAAATTTCAAAACAATATTATCTTGTGTGAAGTCAAGGGAATTATCATTGGAGGAAATGTTTGAGGAATTTCAAAAGTAAGTTTGTTGAATTATTTTTATTTATTTCTAGATTATAACTTTCTTTTAAATAAAACATGTTGTTCTTGGTAGTATTTGTTATACATATCATTATATTAACTTTTTGTTACTTTATCTATGCAATCACAAAGTTTACATGAAAATTCAAGAACAAATGGTTAAATTGTTGAATGAAGATAGTTGGGATGATGTTGTACGCAACTATCCAAATTCAAGTTCTACATCAACATTAAAAGCTTTTTATCTTGCATTTAAAAAGGTATCTTGATTTACACATTCATTTTTATTCATCTATGTACTATTTTTAATTTATAACTTACACATATATTTGTTTATTTTATAAAAGATGAAGAATGATGATATTGGAGCGCCAACTAGATTTAGAACCTTCATTGAAAAAATAAAGATCGAAACACTGAGGAAGCAACGAGTTAATAATGTTGAACTTGATCCAACTCTTACTCATTTCATTTGGAATGGGCTAGACACTGTTCAATATCAAGTAATACAAGGCAACTGTGAAGACATTGCTAAATTCATACCTAAAAGGGAGTATGCCCTAGTTATTGCAGATATTCCACATGGCTTCAATATTCCAAACATTGACTATGATAGTGACCCTTATACTTATCAAGCTCTTAGTAAAGTGGCTGCAGGATTTGTAGAAGTCACATCATCACCATTATGGAGATCTTCAGACACACAATTGGAAATGATATTGTCAAGCTTAAAGGGAAAAACAAATTCAAGGATGCAGCTTACATGTAAGACGTTTAAAATGTATATTTTATTAATGTTGAAAAATTCATTTATGTTCAAGTTGATTGAACTTTTACTATTTCATGTTACAGGCAAAAGTCAAATCTTCTTAATCGTGACAATCAAGTATTTATAAATGATTGTGAGTTCATTCCTATATATAGTTGGGAAAAAGATGATAGTTATATGTCTATGATTTTTAATTGGGTAGATGGAAAGAGTCATAGCCAAATACTGACTTATGATGTTGTTGTGAGAAAACTAACATATGAAGACAAAGAAGCAAAAAGGAGAGATAGTTAACATTTATCAAAAACCACAATTATTGATTAACTATCTTATAGACATATGTTCAAATGAAGGAGATTGGGTTCTGGATTTATTTTCTGGCTCAGGTAAGTTTTATTATATAGAATTGAATTTCAATATGTTATTTTTTTAATTAATATGTCACTGTACTAATTTACTTCATTATTTCTTTTGTGCTTGATAATTAGGTACAACACTAGCATGTTGCCTTCAAAAAGGAAGAAATTACATTGCAATTGAAAAAGATCTATTACAATGCAATTTCATTTAGCAAAGAATTAATGCTCTTCAATTTCATCCAAATGCAATGCAAGAAATTGAGTTGAATAAAGGGGACTTTAGTGAATCACGTGTGATGAAAAAGGAAAAGGAACCTCAACCACCATTACATGGGATGTTTGGAAAGACATACATTGGGATATTCGCATACATCATAGATCCATTAGAAGGCAAAAATGAGCAAAAGGAAGCAGAAAATATTGTGGAAAAAGACAATGATGAAACTCTAGAGGACGAAGAGTTTGGATTATGTGACATTGTTGATTAAATTTAAGTTATGCTTGGAAATCAAGCTCATTTTTTGTAACTATTAAGTAGTTATACTTGCAATGTTTTGACTTTGACATTTTATGAGAAAAATATACACTTAATTAAGGTTGTTATGCATTCAATATTTGTAATATGTGATTTTGACATTAATTTTTAAGTTAATCATTATTTTTTGAAAAAAATAAGTGATTATTATTATTTTTTTGACATGAGATTCTTAAAAAAAAACTATCATTTAACTATTTTAGTTAAAATTTTCATATAAAAATTGTGATTTTCGCATATTGTAGGAAAAAATGATCAAAACGTGTAGTTTTTTAGTTATATTTATGTTAAAAATGGCTATTTTTATGTCCATTGTTAAAAAATATTGTATTTTAAAAACAATTATTTCTTGTGGATTGAAAAATTAGTTAACAATGTATAAATATGTAGAATATCGAAAATTCAAAATATTGACCTTCTTCTTTAAATATGTGAAACAATAAAAACCTCACTATAGAAAAAAATAAAATTAAAATAAAAACAAGAAAATATGAAGAAAAAGACCACTTCAAAAATTATTAAATTTACAAAATAATTATTTACATTTCATACATTAGAAAAAAAATCCTTTTAGAAAAAGGGCCTGGTGTAGAATTACCACGTTTTTAAATCAACATAAAAAACACTACCATTATAAAACCCAATGTACATAAAAAAAATTATAGTGCCAAAAACTAAGCTCTAAAAAACACATGTGTGTTCTGCATCACCCCTTTTCAAAATCGGGTCACTTTTTTGCTATCTCTACAAAACGGGTAACAATATGAGTTCATGTTTCAAAGTTTACATTGTTAAAAGGAAAATGTTACAATTTGAGGTATATCTAAACCTTCTATCCTCACCACTACTAAAAATATTCCCAAGCTAAGATGGATCTATGATGGTTCTTTAGGTTCTTTGTATATATATATATATATATATATAGAGAGAGAGAGAGAGAGAGAGAGAGAGAGAGAGAGAGAGAACTAACATTGATCCATCATAGCTAAGGATCCAAGGGATGAGAGCAAGCAAATTGACTAATTATAATAGATTAAATATAATGCATGACTTTTTAAAGTTTTTCATTATTTTATTTTTTTGACATGGTTGATCCAAAATATAGGTTTGACATTTTACAATGAATTAAGTTTTTCTAATTTAGATAATTTCTTAAACACAAAACAATGTGATCAAATTTAAGAGATAGTTGGGGAGGGGGTGGAGAGAGGGAGCTAGACGGTCAAAAAGTTGGAGGATAGAGAGAGTGATGGGGGAAGAGAGAGTGAGGTGGGAGAGAGGGAGCGAGAGGAAGGAAGAGAGAGGTGAGAGAGAGAGAGATGGAGCTGGAGTGGGAGAGAGAGGGAGGAAAGAACAAAGACATAGAAAGATAGAGGTGGAGAGAGAGAGAAGTGAGAAGGGAGAGATGGAGAGAGAGTGAGGGAAAGAGGAGAGGAGGGAAGAGAAAGAAGATGAGAGGATAAAGATAGGGAGAGAAGGAGAAGGGAGAGAGATGGAGAAGGACAAGGAGGGGGGGAAATAGTGATAGAGTTGGATGGAAGAGAGAAAGAGAGTGAGAGTGATTTGGAGGGGATAGATAGAGGGAGGTGGGAGATAAGGGATAGAGAGGAAGGAAGATATAGATGAGGAGAGAGAGATGTAATTGGAGGGGGTAGGAGAGGGAGGGAACAAGAAAAACATAGATGGAGAAAGGTGGAGAGAGAGGAGGTGACAAGGGAATCAGGGAGAAAGGGTCAGGGAGAGCGGAGAGTGGGAGGGAATAGGGAGAAGGATATAGATAGAGAGGGAGACAAGGGGAAGAGAGAGATAGATAGAGAAGGGAAAGAGAGGGAGAGAGTGTGTGTGTATGCTTGGGGGGTGAGATAGAGAGAGGGAGTAAAAAAGAGACACAAATACAAATAGAGATATTATATAGTATTGTATAACCAACCTAGATCCATACTAACCTTATAACTATCAAGTGACGAGAGGGGTATAGTATCTTGAGGTGAAAACATTTCCTCAAGTTTTGCACTAGAAAAAAAAGTTTTCACCTCGAGAGATTGGACCCCTCTCAATGCTTGATAGATCCATGGTTAAGATGGATGTAGGTCGGTTAATATGAAATTAAAGTAGTTTTTATTTGCTATTATAGTCTTAAAAAATAAATTTTCCCTTTAAATTAATTTCAAATTAGAACTAGACTCAATTAGATTTAATGGGTAGTGTTTTAAAAATACATAAAATCATTTTTTTATTAGAAAATATATTTTTAAAATTAAAAATTATTAGAGATACATAGTGCAAAGTTGGCTCACCTATACACCATGTGACGATGAAGAAGTGTTTAAGGATAACCTTTCAACCAATCTTTAACAATCTCTCAATCCCCTATCACTTATAAGTTTAGATTGCTTTACACAATTAAGATGACTAACATAAAAAAACTGATTCATATTATTGTAGTACTTGTTAGGTAGTTGTATTTTTGTTCTTACACTAAATTATTCATTCATGTTAGTCATTTTTAGTTGTATTACTTATTAGCTAGTGACATATTTTAACCCGTGACTAAATTAGTGCTTTATGTTAGTCGTTTTTAGTTATGTCACTTGATATTTCTCATTTTTGGTAGTATTTCACTTGGAAAAGCTGTGGTGACTAACATTTTTAGTCACCTACTTACTAATTTCTCATTTTCTACTAATGTATAAAACATATTGAAGATAACTAGTTTCTCCAAGATCCAAATGAAAATAAATTGAACCAAGCCATTTTACAGGGTATGTAGTGTTATCTCCAAGGATAATGTTTAAACCAATCTCCCTCTTAACCAAATTAGAGATGATTTATTTATAATCAAAGAAGTGCCTAGAGGAAACACTATCCACTAACCAGTTATCTAAAGAATAATGAGGAGAAGCACTAGAAAAAGATAAAATCCAAAAGTACTCTAATTAATAAGTAGCATCATTATTTTCATACCTTGTATTTTTGTATCTCTTTTGATGAGGAGGCTCTTAATCACGATCACTATGAGCATTGCTTATTTATTCATATTTTCTTCCTCCATAATTCCTCCTTTTCTGATCAAGGGACTGATTATTGTAGTTGCTACTACTCCTTTGATTATAAAAGGATCTTCTTTTTGGACAATCTTGAGCATAGTTCCTATGCTTATGATAGTTAAAGCATCCAACGTTCCTCATACTCTTCTTGAAAGACTTGGGTTTGGACATTGGCTTAGGATATTTTCCCTTTCCTTTCTTCTTCTTTTCTTCCTCAGTGAAGGCAAATGGTTTTCCTTCTTCATGTCTCTGAATTTTTCCCCTTGAAATCATCCTTGATTCTTCCTACTTGCTTCCTCTGATCAATTCATCAGAAGTTGGAAGAATATTGTTATTGATAATAGTAGTAATAAATACTTCCCAAGCTACAAGAAGTCCATTAATGGCTTTGTGTACCGATTCCATATCAGACAAGGGCTCACTAGAAGACAAAATTTTCTCCTTGAGTTTAGTAATCCTTATAAAATAAGACTGAATATATTCTCCCTTAATTTGATATATTTGAGTTGTTTCTTCAGGTCAAGGATGTTATTCATATTTTGGACTTCAAACATTCCAACAATATTGTCATACGTTTCCTTAAATGTCTCTATTTTGAAGATACAAGTAAAAAGATGGTCTTTCAAAGAATCAATGATAATTTTGTGAGTTTTGATCTCACTTTTCTTATATATTTCTTTAGCAGCAGCAAGGGCATTTTCAAGAGTTTGGGGTAAACATCCTTTCACATAATCTAGAACATATTCTCTATCCAATTTGGTGTTCATCATGAGTTTCCAAGCAGCATAATTTGAAGCGCCTATCAATTTCACGTTATACTTGAATAAGGATCTAGCCATATGAACCAATATATTGTTTATTTCAAGCAGCAAATAAGGTCTTTCAGCAAATAATTGACTTAAGCTTATTGTTATTGAGCTTGTCTTCACCACAACTCTTATACCATGTTAATTTTTTTATATTTAAAATTTAATTTTCTATATCATAAACCATAGAAGACAGTCAATGAACAACAAGACAAAGGATTTGGTCCAAGACCAGGAAAAACTTCACTATGGGGGAACACCCCTTTTTGAAATTCTCTTATATTAGATCATATTCAAATGTTCAACAGAGATACACAATCAGAGTACAAAACCCCACAACCCTTTTTAATATGACATCTTCAAAATACCACCATAAGCCTCCAAAGGCTTCCCAAACAAGAGCAGTAGAAACAAGTGCACGAAAAAAAGTGCACAATTACGAGAGCTAAATACTGAGAGAAATGTTCTCCAAATGCAAGATCAGAATGCTACTAAAGCGAAGGAAATATACAAGCAATCAAACTCTGCTACAAAAGCAATATCAATAATAGAATATCTCTAGAGAAAGATCAATACAATAGATAAATACTTATGGTGTGGGAAAAATACCAACTACAATAATAATTCTCTGGAGTAAGAACATTAACGGAAACAAATAACAAAAGAAAAAACCACTGGTATAAGAGTTGAATGAGAGTTCTAAGATATGTCAATAGATCTTCCAAACAATATATTTTCCACATAATAGATTTGTCAAACAATAGTTCTCCTAGATAATAGATCTTCTAGATAATATATTTGCCAAACAATAGATATGCCAATGATGATAAGAGATATGCAAATTCACAATAGATCTGTTACTGATAATAAGAGATTTTCCAATGATGATAAGAGAGATGTAAATCTGCAATATATCTACTACTAATAATAAGAGATATTATATTGATAATAAGAGATCTACTAATGATGATAAGGAATGTGAAAATCTACAATAGATATGCTATTGATAATAAGATATCTTCTACCAATAATAAGATATGTGCCAATTCATAAGCAATCTACAAATATGTAATAGATCTACTATTGATAATAAGAGATCTTCTACAGATAATAAGAGATTTGCCAATAATGATAAGATATTTTCAAATATGCAATAGATCTATTACTAATAATAAAATAGATAAATTATTGATGCGAGGGATTGATCACCAATGCGAGAGCTAGATCACCAAAGAGTGAGAGAGAGAGAGAGAGAGAGAGAGAACTTGATGTGTTGCAAATGAAGGCTTCTCTTAAATATATATAAATATTTGATGCAAAATCCCTTCCTCCAATTAATTGTTTTGGAAGCTCCTAGAGTGATCCATTCGAATTAGATAACTTAAGTGATTTTATTTTGCACATGTATAATTGAATCACTTAAGTGATTTTATTTGCACGTGCCTAATTGCTTTATAAAATATTTTTGAAATAACTTTTTCTCTTATGAAAAATAATTTTCTCTTGAGAAATAATTCACTTCAAGGGTGAAAGGGGTTAACCACATAAAGTGATTTCTAGGGAAATTTCTCCCTACTTGCTCAAAAATTAAACACTCCCTCTCAACTAAGGAGGACCATCAATAAAGCCAAAATTATTGTACTTATCAAATCATGGTTGATGTTGAAAATTCTTGAATCTAAAGAAGAATTCTCACGGCGTGGGAGCTACTGGTACCACCCTGAATCCAAGCTCAGCCAAATAAAGGCTAAGAAACCTTCTCCAAGGAGTCTCAAGCTTCAACCTAGTCAAAAAACTTACCGGGGAGACAAATGCTTCCACCTGGCATTAGGGAGTCACATGCTACAATCTAGAACAAATACCATCAGGGGGACTAATGCTACCACCCAAAACGAATAACACCTAGTCAATGAAACTAAGAAACCATAATAGCTCAGCACACAGGCTAAGAATCCATAAGAGCCTAGATCAAAGGCTAAGACTCCACAATAGCTCAAATCAAAGGCTATGAATCCACAATAGCTCAACTCAAAGGCTAAGAATCCACAATAGCTCATCTGAAAGGTTAAGAATTGACAATAGCTCAACTCAAAGGCTAAGAATCCATGTTGTTTAAGAACACAAGCACCTATGAACTTGAGCAAGATACAACTTACCATGACTAGTAAGGATCACCATCTGATATCATGCAGTCAACACCCATTGGCTAGATGGGTGGTAAACAAGATGCATGACTGGGGCATACTCTTGATTGTAGGCCCCTCATCCCCAGGAGCTCACTAGCTCAATTCCTCATCCCTGGCAGATCAACTAGGGCAGAAGAGAACACATCTCAGTGTTCTTGATCAGCCAAGTCTTGAATATGGAAGAAGTTCATCCCTTAATCCAAGCATATCTCTTAAGACTAGAAATTTCTTCTTTGGAAATGCTTTAGTAAGTGTATCAACAATGTTCTAAACAATCTGAATATGGTGAAGTCTCATTGCTCCTATCTGTACCATGCCCTGAATGAAATGATATTTGATTTCAATGTGCTTGGATATGTCATGAAATATAGGATTCTCAGACAATCAAATCCCACTCATATTATCATAGAATATCACTGTAGTATCTAGTAATTGCTCAAATAACTCTATAAAGCATTTTACTAGATAGATTCCTAACAACGATATACTCAACTTTTGCATAATTGAGAGCAACTGATTTTTGTTTCCTGCTCATCCAAGATATCATGAAAAATCACAAACTAAAGCAACATCCTGAAGTTATTTTTCTGCCCTCAATGTTTCCTGTCCATCAACATCAGAGTAACCATGCAACTTTATGTTGCAAACAATATACTGAAGACGAAAATTAATTGTCCCATGAAAATATCTAAGAACATGCTTAGCAGTAACCTAGTGATTATGTAAAGGTGTGGTCATGAATTGACTCAAGGTGTTTACAACTTAGAAAATATTACAATGAGTTTTCACTAGGAACATCAATGCTCTAATCAATTGACGATACTAAAATGGATCAAATAAATCAAGTCTAGCTTCATCACCACATATTTTCTTGAAGTTCATCTCCATGGGAGTGCTCATGGATCTGCACTCTACCATTCCATACATTTCCAATAGCTTTACATCATACTTTCCTTGGGAGAGAATAATTTCACCAAGTCTCTAAGTTTTCTTTAGGGCCTTAGACTCAGGTTCAGAGTTAGTTGTGCTAACCAACAAAACCTTATACCACCGTCCCTTTTGGCAATGACCTGCTCGTGTAGGCTATAGTATCACTTGAGGCGATATTGGGGGATTCTAGAACCAAGTTTCTACATCCAGAGGGACTATGCAGTGTGGCTGTAAGGCTTTTAACAGTTTATGTCTTAACCTAACCTTCGTGAACTCTTAACCTTATTCTTACAATAGTAAAGTGTTTCCTACTTTAATATATTAGTGATATGTGTGAAGCTGGACTAACATGCAATATTCATCATATAAAATAGTATTTGAACCTTCGTGAGAAAATTGCAGAAGAAATATATAAAGTGAACCCAAAACAAAATAAAACAAAAAAACTATGCAAGCTTATAGAAATACACAGATTTATGTTATGAAACCAACTCACAAAAATATAGAAAAGATAGATGAACGCCTTAGAATTCAGCCTCTTCAAGGGGGCAACCTCCTTTACATTACATAAATGAAGAATTCTTGGATGATTCAAATGACAAAACCTCCTTTATATATATAGGAGTCTAAGGGGTCACAATATAACCAAGTCGACCTAACAATAATAATATAAAGGCACAAAAATAACAATAGAGGGATTCTATGGGGTGCAATAATAACAATAGGGGCACAACAATAACAATAAGGGATACAACAACAATAGTAATGGAGGAATCACTAGTATTATAGGGACCTAACATGCCCCTCTCGTTCAAAAAAGTGTTTTCCTCAATGCTTGAGTAGTTATGGATGCTTCTGTATAAAGTTCTCATCCTCCCATGTGGAATCTTCAACATGTAAGTTCTTCCACTTGATGAGAAACTCTGAAATTGATCAATTTCGTAGCTGTCGAGTTCTTGTTTCTTTGACTGCTTCAGGTTCCAATATGATTTTTCCTCCCTCATCAAGTTCTAGCAATGTTGTTTGAACTGGAAGCTTGTCACCTATAACCTTCTTTAAGAATGAAACATGGAAAATTGGGTGCACTCGGGAAGCTGCAAGAAGCTCCAATTTGTATTCCATAGTACCCATCTTTTGCAACTATTGTACAGAGCATAATACTTTGGTGACAATTTATTATCCTTCTTAGCTTTCTTGAGGGACATTTGTTTATATGTTTGTAGCCGTAGGAATACCCAATCACCTACATGAAAACTTCTTTCGTTGTGATGTTGATCTGCTTGCTATTTCATTCTATTATGCGCCAAGGTGAGGTTATCCTTTAAGAGTTGGAGAACTTGTTGTTGATGTTCGTTGAGATCTTCCACTGCTTGAACCTTAGAATTTTCTCTTAAATATGATGTGGCGGATGGTGGATGATATCCATAAAGTGCCATAAATGGAGTCATTTTTGTTGCAATATGGAAGGAAGTGTTATAACACCATTTAGTCAGAGGTAACCATTTGACCCTTTGTGTCTGTTTATCAGATACAAAGCAACGAAGATATCCTTCCAAACATTTTTTTACTATCTCAATTTTCCCATCAGATTGAGGATGATAAGATGAGATATGAGCTAACTGAGTACCAAGACAATAGAATAATTCGGTCCAAAAAATTTCCAGTAAAAATGGAATCTCTGTCACTTACAATAATCTTTGGATTTCCATGTAGCTTTTGAATTGTTTCCATAAGTGCAGTAGAAATTGTACTCACTTTAAATGGATGAGATAATTCACAAAAGTGTGCATACTTGGTAAGTTTGTCCACTACCACCATAATAACACTCTTTCCTTCAGACTTGGGTAAACCTGTGATAAAATCCATTGAAACCTCCTCCCAACGTTGGCTTGGAATGGATAAAGGTTGTAATAGTCCTGGGGTCTTAAGTGTTTCAACTTTATTTTGTTGGCAAACCAAACATTCTTCCATAAACTTTTGAATATACGATTTAAGGCCATCCCAAAAAATTCCTTCTTAACCCTGTGGTAGGTTTTTAGAAATCCTGAGTGCCCTCCTAAGGGAGAGGTGTGCAATTCCCTAAGAATCTTTTGTTTGAGTTGGGAATTCCTACATAGGTATAACTGGTCCTTGTACCATAACGAATCATTTTTCCAGCTAAATGTATGAGATGTACTAGGATTTTGTTGTATATTTTGAATGAGTGCCCACACTTCCTCGTCATTCTTCCATTCATCCCTTGCTTCGTTTATCCAATCTGGTTGGATAATAGAAATGGCACAAAGAAATGCTTCCACATCCTCATCCATTCTTGAGAGTACATCTGCCACAACATTTTGTTTCCCTTTTTTGTAGATGATTTCAAGGTCATAACCCAACATCTTTGTGACCCATTTTTCTACTCTTCTGAAGATAATCTTTGTTCTAAAAAGTACTTAAGACTATCATGATCTTTTTTTACCTTGAAGTGTCTTCCCATTAGGTAGGGTCACCATTTCTTAATTGCATGTAGTATTACCAACATTTCATTCTCATAAATAGCTTTGTTTAAATACATTTCTTTGGTTGGAAAACTTTCGAAAGCAATGGGTCTTTCTTCTTTCATTAAAACAACACAAATTCCATTTCTTAAGGCATCACATTCCACAATAAAGGTTTTTGTTAAGTCCGATGTAGCTAAGACCGGTGCCTGGCACATTGCCTCTTTAAGATGTTCAAAGGCCTTTGTTGCTTTTGGAGTCCATGAAAATGCATCTTTCTTCAATAAT